>PVJO010001507.1:0-162654 GCA_004026905.1 Hystrix cristata | reverse complement strand
AGAGCTTTACTGACAGCCTTTACTGTCAGGCTTTCTGGTAATCTGGTATTCAGCATCTGTAATAACAGCTAGTAGGACAAAGCTTATCTCAGGCAAAGCCACACTAGCTCACAACAACACCCACAGTGATATCAGGTAGGACTGGGCACATTAATCTGCTCAGATTACATGGATGCTTATTCTGATAGCAAATGGAAGATGGCCAAGTTGGGGTTCTTTTTCGAAGTTAAAACAAACTGTCTTCTGGTCCAGTAAGATGCATTACAGAACAAAACAAAAGAGATTGGTTATATTTTGAAACTAGAGGTTCCACAACATTGTGAGTGTATTAAATGCCACAGAATTGTTCGTGTGAAAGTGGTTAATTGTATGTTAAATTCACCTCAACTAGAGAGAAAACTTGTTTCTAAATATTTTGTAGGTAAATGGATGCACCTTGAGAACATACCCTTCAGGGAAATAAATCAGTCACTCATGAGTACACATCAAATTGTTTCTCTGATAAATATTCCCTTTAAAAAGCTTCATCTGGAAGCAATTGTCTGGACTTTAAGAAAATGACATCTCCACAACATTCATGACATCAGATTTATGAAACAAAGAGCGAGGGAGATAAACACACCACACACACACAAACACACACACATTAATTAGAGTCCTAAAATTTTTTAAAAAGAAAGCAAACATAGAAAAATAAATATAAAGATAAGAAAGATAGTACTACAAAATCCAAATATATCAATTAACCCAATACATATAAATTAAACTCAGAAAGACAATTGGATTAAAACAAAGTAGAGTGATTTTGTACTGTTTATGAAAGACACACTTAAGCGTGAAAATATCAAAGGATTGAAAACAAAAGAATGGGCCTGGGGATTTAGCTCAGTGCTTAGAGTGCTTGCCTTGCAAGCTCAAGGCCCTGAGCTCGATTCCCAACACCAAAAACAAACAAAAAAGGAAACAAAAGAATGTGAAGATATACATATGTCAGATGCTAACTGACAAACAGCTAGTATAGCTACATTAATATTAGCCAAAGAAGATTTTAAGATGAATAACATCATTAATGACAGTTTCTATATAATGATTAAACATTAAAGTCCACAAAGCAATATAATAATTCTAAACATGTATGCAACTCATTGAACAGACTCAACAGATATAAACAAAAACTGATAGATCTCCAATGGATAAATTGACAAATCTGCCCTGATATGAGAGACTGTAGCACACACTTTCCAATAAATTATGGTTCAAGTAGCCAAATTTTTTTAATGAAATCACAGAAAAATTAAACAACATAATTAACAACCCTGATCTAACATAATACTTAAAGGTAAGTATCTATTATATATTCAATCTGTCTATCAAAGATATCTCAAGAAATTTCATAGTTATCATGTGCCCTTCACCCTAGAAATGTGGCTATGGCTGTGGAAAAAGTGGGATCCAATCTTAAATGAACTGAAATAAATTTTCTGACATCTCATCAACTAAAGGATGTAGAAGTTAAACTAAGAAATAGAAAAAAATTAAAGCCATCCACTTAAATATCCGAGTTTATGGAGTGAGAACATATTGCTAGGTATTCTTTTAACTACAAGAATACTGTATAATAAAGTTTCTGCTCTCTGATGTTTTCAGCCCAATGTTACATCATAGGCATTCTGTCATGCTATTGTTCTTATCTTTTATCTAAGAACAGCTCTCTAGCCCTAAGCTTCTCTCTCCTTCAGCTAGAAATCAAAAGCCCTCTTCTAAATATAAATTCACATCAATAAGACACCTGCCGACCAACACACCCAGAGAATCAAAATTCCTTTTAGACTCAGTCTGGGTCAACTCTCTGAACAATATATTCTAATTCCTGCTGCAGCCAAATGCATTTCCCTTTGTTAAGATCTCAGTTGTGGTGAAATAAAAGATGACTTCTATTCCCTCTGTCAACTGAAGGTTTTTAAATCAGGCTACCTACAGCTTTTTCTTTTCTGAAATACAGTCAATAGTCCTCACGCCACAGAAACCCATAACCACTATTTTCTCCTAATTTCCTGATTAGCAACTGGTTCCCAGAACTTTTTTTTTCCAGAAAACTTCCCACAGGCTTTACCTTACTGGAGTCTCTTTCCACAGCAGACTAGTCCTTAAATCAGAATTTCAGGAACAAATATGTGTCTTGATAGAGGAGAAGCACACATCAGATGGAGCTCTTCATTCATTAATGGCAGCATGCAACCAGAAGTTTTGAAAGATTACAAGGACAGAGGGCCGCTGGCAACTTCAGCAAGCAATTCTGCTGAGCACTGAGAAAGAGCAGTACGGGATTATTAGGCTCCGCCCCAAAACGATTGTAGCTTTCAATTTCCTTTTTCTGTCAAGCCTGAAGATTTTTTCTCCTATTTACTTGAGATCTCAGCCAAAGACATTTTAGGTGTAGGGGATTGAAAGCCAAAAGCTCTTCCTTTATTTTGTTTCTCATACTTCAAGGCCATTCAGAACTTCCAGGAGGACAAAGACAGTCCAGTAGTCCTCTTATCAGACTGTGAGAGGGAGATCATACTGCTATGACTTTTATTACAGCATATTGTTGTAATAATACTATTTAATTATTAGTTTTTTTAAACTATTACTGTACTTAACTATAAATTGAAGTATCATACATGTGTGAGCATAGGAAACATTTAGTGTATTTAGGGCTCAGTCCTATGTGTGGTTTCAGGCATCCACTGGGGTCTTGGAACATATCTCCCACACACAAAGGGAGCGAGCAACTGTATCATGGGAGGAACAGAAGTCAAACTATGAAAGCATCCCACATAGGTGGTCAGTAGGAGGGATATGCTGAGAAGGAATCCAGGTATCAGCCCACAGGATGGAAAAGGGACACATGAGCATAAAGGAGGAAATAAACAGAGGCAGGAGAAAGGCAGAAGCCACTGTGTGAGATCACTGTGGTCTTGGGTTCGCCGGGAAAGGGTTCAATAAAGACAGTAAAGTAACCAGTGCTGCTTACAGAAGCCCTGTGCGCTTCGAGTCTCCCATAGTCACAGGCATTAGGTATTTTTATGTGACTGTAATAAGGTCCCCTGGATGCTACAGGGAGAAACTTTTAAAAGGAAGAAGTACTGAATATTTTTTTTTTAAGTTGCAAAAAGGGAAAGATATATGTAAATTAAAAAATAGAAAATTACGTTTGACTTTTAAGGGGCTTTTTTTTTGTGACTTTAGTGGGAGTTGTCTCATAAATGAACAAGAATAATGAGTAAGTGGCCAGAAAATAGCAGTAGCTTGTTTAGACTGTGGTTAACAGAAATTTAGCTGTCAAGGAAAGAATAGAGGTAGGTCAACACATCTTGAAAGGAAGGGAAGGGGAAGAGGTAAAAGAAGAAGTTATTTTTAAACGAAGGTGAAAGATGTGTGTGTGTGTGCGTGTGTGTGTGTGTGCATGTGAGAGAGACAATGTGTGTGTGTGTATTAGGTTGAAAGTCAAGAGTTACAGAAATTACAAAAAAGATGAAGTTAGCAGAAAATCAGATCATGAGTCTGAAGGCCTCAAAAAAGAATGAGCTCTAGAGCAAAAATGAAAATAACTTCAGGAAAGAAAAAAATACCTCCTAAGGCAGACAGGTAGGAATATAGGAAAAATAATAATACATCAAGAGCAATTTGTATAGATAAGAATTTCTCTGGCCCTGAGGATTGAACCCAGGGCCTTCACACTGAGCTACATCCCCAACCCTGTTTTTATTTTTTATTTCGAGACAGAGTCTCAGTAAATTGTCAAGTTACTGAGACAGGGCTCCAACTTGTGATCCCCCCACTTCGGCCTCTCAGAGTGCTGGAATTAGAGGTTTCTGCCACAGCATCTCAGTAGATAATGTTGTTATTTTGGGTCATTTTGTTTTGTGCTCGGATTTTCTAAAGCTGAGATGCTTTAAGCTCTCCAAGAAGACACAGTTTCTCCAAATGGGTTCTAAGTCAAGTCAACTTTGATTATTGATCTCCTCCTTTAAATCAATGGATCGGTCTTTCTATAAAGGAAAAAATAGAAAGGAATGCAGAAAGTCAAGGGTAACCATTTAGGCTCAGACTTCAGAAATGAAATAGCTCAGAAGAAGGAAGAGAAGACAAATTGATAGTTCTTTTGCAAATGGAAAGGGGACCAAGAGCTAGAGGGAGAACTAAGGGGTGGGGGTAAAAAGAACTAAGATGTGTTATGTACACGGACCAACTCCCCATCATGAATGTAATCACTATGTACTGCAAACACGTACTGATAAAAATTAAAAATTTTTAAAAAGAAAACAAACTGAGGCCATGCTTATCTTGCTAGACTTCTGGATCAGGATGCCATTCTGAGCACAGGTTTGAATTTCACACACACACCCCTCCCCCCACCCTACCCCAGGGTTTTGCTTTGTTTCCAACTTTTTTATTATGAAAAATTTCAAATTTAAATTCGAAGAAATAAAATAATGTACACTCACATATCCATCACTTAGGTTCAAGAAATGTTGACATTTTGCATTACTTACAAATATTAGATGTACTATATGTTTGTGCTTCTGTGTAAATGTATAGCCGAACCACTTGAGACTGGGCTGGAGATCATGATATTTAGCACTAAATGTGTCAGGACACTTTTCCTAAATTGAGAATGATCTCCTATATAGCTTGAATACATCTTTTATAGCCAGAAATATAAAAAGTACCCTGAGGTTATCCAACCCCAGCCATATTCAAATTTCCCAAATTTAACAACTAACTATTGTCCAGTTACTTTTTCAAACTAGAATGTCATCAAGGCCCATACACTGCATTTAATTGTTTGGAATCTTTTACTAATTTTAAAGCAGAACAGAAGAGGTTTGTTCTGATTGCATACTGATTGCTTATCCCCATGACCAAGGTTTAGAAAGGAGGCTGGGAGAGCAGCCCTGCACGAGGACCACTGTCCCGAATCTGACGGCCCTGTTTCATCCACGCCCGTGTCTCCTGTATATTTGGACTCTGAGAGAAGATCTCGACAAAGCATCTTAGGGAATGCCATTCGGAGCCCATTCCTTTGCTATCACCGAGGCACAGTTTGATGAAGACAGTTCTCTACATCTCAAAGGACGCATTACCTAGGCAAAGAGCAAAGCAAGTAGCCTGAAGGGTGACACTTAGGCCTCATCCAAATATTCTGCTTCCTGACAGCTTTGCACCTAATGATTCCGAAATTCATTCAGAATTCTCCCTGCAATCAATTATTTCAGGATGATAAAAAGCGATCTCTACTGGTCTCATTCCCTCTCCATGTATGAGTTCACAGTCTTTTGTGTACTTGTGACAGTTCTTTCTTTAAAAGACAATGTGCAGAAATGGTAAACATTTTGGAAGACGGAAATGCTAATTACCCTGATTTAATCATTGTGCAATTATATATATGTGACAAATTACCATACTGTACCCCATAAATGTGTACAAATATCATGCATCAAATTTTTTAAATGGGTAGATAAAGGTAATGTGGTAGTTACTGGGACAATTCATCAATGTACTGTTTCACATTTTTGCGTCCCTTCATAATATATGATAGGTTTGTTAGCTCTGGCTTCAGTAACAAACAATCAAAATGTTAGTGGCTTAGAACAACAACCGTTTCTTGCTCAAGGCTTGTGGTTTTCTGGCCCAGCTGTGGCTCTGCTGGGCTCTGCCTCAGACATCACTCATCAAACCAGGCATCACTCATCAAACCAGGCATCACCTATCCAACTCTGCAAAAGAGGCAATGGCTCCAGGTCTGCTATTCTTTCACTGGCTGGAATGAGTGCACAAGAGAGAGTGAAAGCAAGAAATGTCTCTTTTTTCTTTCTTTCTTTCAAGTACTGGAGGTTGAACTTCTAATCTAGGGCTGTCACACTGAGTTACATACCCTCCCCCTTTTGGTGTTTTGTTTTTATTTTTTTGAGACATAGTCCCACTAAATTGCTAAATTCCTCAGGCTGGTCTCAAACTTGTGATCCTCCTGCCTCAGCCTCCCAGAGTGCTAGGATTACAGGCATGGGAACTTCTGCTTGGAGCAAGCATTCTGCCAGATCCATCCACCCTGCATCAGACATAGCACAGCACAAAAGTAGTAGAGTAGGTGTACTGTGTCCCCGGGGACAAGCAGGGAAGCAAATCACTTCCTAATTTGGGCATGACTGTGTAAAGCACTTGGGCCCACAAAATATGAGTGGCCACGTGATGTTTCATTGCCACAGTGACCAGCAGTATTCTAAATTACCTTGTCACTATGCATCCCAAAGTGAGAAAGATGTGGGTCAGAGGATATGCCATCAAAAGATGTTGAATAAGCGTATGTGTGCAAAAGACTTTTGGAACAATTCCAAGTTTACTGTGCAGTTATATGTTATCCATGAGATATGCAACTCAGTGAATTTTTTACAGCTTATAGTGGGATGAAGAAATATGTGCAGTTTGTCTTGCAAGGATCCCAGGGACAGCTGGAACTCTGGCCCTTTTGTGATTGCCTAAATCATTATCACAGCTATTGTTCTGTCTTTTTCTCCAGTGAAAAATATTAAGCATTTTGGTATCCTTACACTAATTCGAAGGAAAAAAAATGTATCCTACTTCACTGTAACTCTTGAAAGAGATTTAGAAGATTGGCTGAGCATGTGTAAAACCACCATAGCAGGGTGACATGCTTCCAGGGGTGGTAGAAGAATTCACGGAGAGAAGGTGAAGGGAAGAAGTGACAGCTCGGGCTGTGACCGTGTGGAGAGAGTGGCTTCCAGGGCTGCGAGGATGCTCAGAGAAGATGCAGGAACTGAGTTGGGACCTCACAATGCCTAAGGGTACCTGTGTACAGCAGGAGCTCTAACAAGAGGAAACGCATAGAGCCCTCCAAAGAAAAAAAACTGCCAACAATAGAGTCTTAGCCAGAAGTTACTGTTCTAACTGGTTACTTCTGTTCATTCCTATAATCTCTCTGATAAATCTATGACACATCAATACTGCCTACGCTTATTCCCATTTTACCAGTAAAGAAACTGAGGCAGAGAGAAGTTTTGTGACTTACCTAAAGTCTTAGAGAGAGTAAGGGGCAGAGGTAAGATTCAAATCAAGAGATTTTCAACTAGAATCTGGCACATCGCAGGAAGCTCTTCCCTTGGCTGTGGAAAATTAAAGGACTATTCAAGACAAGCAAGATTTTGTATCATCTGAACCTTAGTCATTTTCCTCATTGCTGAGACAAAATACCCAACACCCACAAGTTAAAAGAGGAAAGATTTGTTTCAGCTCACAGTTTGTAGAGGTTTCAGTTTATAGTTGGCTGGCTCCAAGGCAGGGTGGCCTGGCAGAGGAGAAACAGTCCATGGCAGAGCAGGCAGAAGGCACCAACACAGAGAGACTTCTGCTTTCTGTTTTCTTCCCAAAACAGAAAAGCCTATTGGCTGATGCCACTCACACCCAGAATAGGTCTTCCTATTATCCACACCCAGAGCTATGCTAAACCAACTAATGGACTAATCCAGTACAACACAGTCTTAATCCCAGTATTACACACCCATGATCCCGCTACCTCTCAAAAGCTACCTGTGAGCAAACAAGGCTTTGGGTGGACTTCTAAATATAAGCCATAACAACCTGTAATAAACTGGTGATAAAACTAGCAACAGAGTCCTCATACCATCCTTTCAGTTCCAGGCGAGCCATTTAGTCCCTAAATGTGGAGTAATTTTCTTGCATAAAACCACTGTTTTGCCCAATACTACTACTCAAGTAACACAGGGTGGCAGTTCTGTTATGAACAAGCACCACCTGATCACACTGTGAGTGTATCTGTGAACAAAATCCACATAGATGGCAAAACAATGAGATCTCACAGATGAGATACGTGTGTTTCTGTGAGCATATTTTTTTTGTGTGTTTGCCTTTGTTTGTTCACTTATTTGGTGTAACTTCATCCTCCTTTCACACCAGGGCTCTCCATTTTCCCTCCGATCTGCATGGCTAAACCTGGGCTCCAGGCACACAGCTTGGTTTTAGGTAGAAATGACTCTCTGAGTTCCCTGTGCCAATTTTGTACACCAGGTGATGACAACAGGGTGCTCCACTCACAAATCCCACATTTCAAGGGCACTCCGCCAAGTGGAAAATAAGAAAGGAAAATGAAACACATCTCATGGAAGAAAACCACTAAGAAAGTTTTCTTTCTCTTGGCTCTCATTCGGCGCCCTTTGCTGTTTCCATACCCAGGACAAGAGTGGAAGTCAAGTGCCAACAAACATCTGTCCTGGATTTCCACAAAGCTCTTGAACTACCAGGCAGTTAAATCAAGTAGATAAAAAATAAAGAAGTTAAATTGTTGTATTACTCTACTCACTCTTTACTGATTGTGTTATTCATTTAAAGACAAAATTTGAATAGAATGCAAGGAGAGAAGGCAAAGGCCGAGGGCTACAACCAAAGGAAAAAATACCAGCATGTTGCATCTTGCAGGAATAGAATTCCTCCAGAGAAAATTCACTAATACCAGTAGCTGTACTAACCCAAGTGAGATTTGCAGCCATCCCAGGAAACTAAGAAGTCCCAGTACCATAACAACAACAACAACAACAACAACAACAAAATGAATTTTTGCTCACATTCCAGTGGGTGTAAATACTCCTCGCCCGGCGGCTCTGCTCCAAGCAGTGATTCCTTCTACTTCCGTGGCCATCCTACCTTCAAGATGTGGCTGCCAGCATGGCCACTGGCATCAATATCCAGTAAGCTGACAAGAAAAAGGTGATTGCAGAAAGCACACTGCACATTTGCCATTTAATCACCTCAGTCTATAAGAGACACACATCACCGCCCCCAACCAGTGGAACTCAGTCCCAGCGACAGACAAGGAGTCCGGGACAAGCAGTCCCCGGAAGAGAAGACTGACTGTTGGTGTCAAGTTGGTGTCTGCTCCACAATAGCTCTAAGAGTCTGAGTCGGAGCAGTTCCCTGAGAACAGCTTGTTTAGGAAAATGAAAGAGACTCTGTGAAGGAATTCGAAGGAAAAAAATCACAGGCTGCCATCCCTCAAACACTTTAGATCTGTGCGGAACAACCCAGCCTGTTCAAAATTATTTCTTGCCTTCTTTATGGCTTGTTTCTCTCAGACATTCCCTTGACAGGTATTCAGTGTTCTCCTGCTGATCCCAGCTTCCTTGGGCCCCTGTATTTGGTGGCAATTCTGCTGCATTTTCCGGGACATTCCCAGGTGACCAGCTATTCAAGAGCCAAGACGTCCACCATTGAGTTGAGCTCTGTCTTCCATAACCTCTGCATCTTAGTATTCTTTATTTAATTGAACTGAAGATTATAGAAACTTTGGACCGCATGAAAATGATTTAGTCATTTTATCACAGTCCAATTTAGAAGAAATTTGACAGGCCACATAACCTTTGGAAATCCCGCAAATCACAGTACACAGGTGGGTGCTCGGTAGGTACGAGTAAAGTCAACATACTAAGGAAACACGTAACACAAATAAAGACTCTGTCACATTCACAGTTATTTATATCTTATAAAACCCTTTAATATCCACTTACAAATAAAAACAGCATCATGAAACAGGAAAAGCACATGATCTACATTTTCCTGACGAGGAAACTGAGACTTGAATAAGCTACTTTTCCTGAATCCACAAGGTTAATAAAAAATAGGCTAAGTCTGAAGCTAAGATATAATGACTCCTAATCCAGTACACTTTCATAATTCTGGGGGAAATGAACTCTTTTTGTGATATCTAATTGAGTATGTGTCTGTGTGTGTGTGTGCACACGCACGCACGCTACTGGGGATTGAACCAAGGACCTCTGCATTAAGATAAATCACTAGCCCATTTTTTTTTATTTTTTATTTTGAGACAAGATCTTGCTAAGTTACTCAGGCTGTGCTCAAACTTAAGATCCCTTGTCTCCCTCCAAGAATGCTGGGATTATAGATGTGTGTTACCAGACCCAGTTTAATATTTTTAAAGATATTTTATTCTCTTTCCTTTAAACAGTTTGTGGTGGACTGATAAGGTCAACCTGAGCAGGAACGCCCAGCTGAACTGAGTCATCGTGGTTCTAGGCATAGACGATCTACCTGAAGATCACTGTCAACACAACATAAAGGAGAACAGGAGGAGAAAATAGCACCTGGCTGTTTCCCAGGAGAAGCTCTGTTGTGGCTGGTTCTCCCAAAGAGCACTCGGCTGTTCTCACGGCAGAAGGAGCTCAGGGTCTGGCTGTGATTGAGGGTGGCTGCTGTCCACTTCAGGGGAGCTCCGCTCTTCATCTCCACTCACATCCAATGCAAATCTGCTGTTGGCAAACAGGGCTGATGTGTATTTAGCACTATGTTTAGGAGAAAATCTAAATTGATTGCTCAATTTTTTTCCCTGATTTTCAACTTTGTTCAAGACACGCTAGAAAATCCTCATCCCGCATTCCTGCCTCCTCCTCACAGCCTCTGTCCTTCCTTTCCTGGGTTTACTTTGTCTTGCAGAAACTCTTTCCTAGTTATTCATACTTATTGCTTCCTCAGAAAACTTACCAAATGAAATCTCTTTGGGTTTTTTCCTTTAAGGTTGTATTGCTATAAAATTGAGGATGCGATTATAGAACTGTAGTTGGCAAACTACAAGCCAATTCCAGCCTGTGGTCTAGTTCTCAAAGGATCTGAGTTGAGAATGGCTTTTACATTTTCTAAAGGGTTGCAAATCAAAACAAAGAATATAGAGCACAGAGAGAGGAAGGGCCCCCAAAGCCTCCAAGCCCTTTATGAATAAAGCTTGCCACTCCTCTTCTAGATAACGACCTTACTCTGGTCTCTCATCCATTGTCCTCTGAAATCTTGATTATTCTTTGACAGTCTCTCCCCACTTCATGAACATGGAGGAGACAGGATTATAGGGCAACCAGTCGCAAAAAAAAGAATCCAAGGTGCCTAATATATTCCTTCATATGGTATGATATCCCCAGAAGAGTTGAGAATCTCCTTTTGCTCCAATTTGCTGTTGGGGCAGGAGGGTCATAGAGAACAGCTTCCCAGCCTTTGCATGCTCCGTGTATCAGAGGTCCACTGGGGAACCCACACACCGGAGAGAAGGAGGGGCAGGGTAAGGTGGGCTTGGGCTTTGAGGCAGCTAGAAGGGTGTGTAGGGAAAAGCTTGGAAAATGTATCTTCCAGGGGCATCCTAGGTGATGGCGATCGTCTCAGCCACACAAAGATAGAGACTGGTTTTATTATTTTCCCCACATTTGAACAACGCCTCCTGTCCGCTGACTCCTGCTAGCAGGCGAGGTGTGACTGTAGACACAAAGAGCCTGAACCACAGCGATAGCAGCCTCCCGGGGGAGCAGGCTATTGGCATGCTGGTGGTGCCGCCAAGCCCGGCTGCTTCTCGGAGACAAATATCAGAGCCAGCGTATGTTAGGACTTGGCAACAGCATATCTCACGAAAGCCTCCACTAAAAATTCTGACCATTATAGGAGGAAATATGCTCTCTGCCGGCAAAACAGGATGCAAGGAAAATGACTAACACATCACACCACAGCAAATTTATAGCCAAGACCTACCGAATTGCAGGCACGTGCTAAATGCAGAGCAGGTGAAACTCATGCTTATCCTGCGACTGAGACTAAATTTAGGAGACAAATATAAAAGCAACAATGATAATGGTGTCAAGGGGAAAGATTCTTGCAGACCCGTGACGTTGTTCCTACTAGACTGTAAGACGTCCATAGCATGGTTTTTATTGTTTAATGAGTGTTTATTGAAACTATGCCAATTGTTGTTTTCTAATGTGAAGCTTAAACAGGATAAAACACTTTTTCAGGGTCACATGGGTATAAATGACAATACAAAGACTTGAAGGTCAGGAAGCGATACAGGCAGAAAGCACAGATGGATGTAGGCGTGGCTTTGACTCTCAAATGTGCAATCTAGAAGTACTTGCCGCTCTGAACTTTATTTTGTTCCTTTTTTTTTTTTTTCGGTGCCGGGGATCAAATTCAGGGCCTTGTGCTTGCCAGGCAAGTGCTCTAACCACTGAGCTAAGTCCCCAGCCTTGCTCCTTTCTCTTGTTAGAACAACATATATTCTTCAGGGGTTTTGTAAGGAGTAGTGGCTTTTTTTCCTAGTGGGAGTAGCTCGAGGCTCCCCCCACCCGCCCCAGGAAAAGAGACAAGACAGGAAGGTGTAGCTTAACAGGTCTTCCTACTTCAGGAAACACAAGGGCAAGACCAATCTGAGTGTCAAGACACTGGAATTTTTGGCGGTTATTTCCACAACCTCTTGGACAAAATAGTAGAAAATATGCGGTTCTCACAACCATTCCTACCATGACTGTGGGAATTTTTGGCCACAAAATGCTTACAAAAATTCAATTCTGGGTCTAGGAATTTGAAGCAAAGTATTTGCAAGTCAATTCCTTTCCCTCCATCATTCGATGGGTATTCTAGACTCTCAAAAAACGTGCACCAGGGAATATCCCCTTCTTTTTCGCCTCCAACTCTGAATCTCCTAGTTTTGTTATCCTCAGCTTCCTTTAAGCCCTCTGAACACAATCATGTGACAAGAAATATTTCCTGTTTCAGAATGGGAGTTAGAGAAGGGGCAAAATAAACAAAGAGGAAAATACACTACCAACATTTCACGGGCCTGGGAGTCTCCACTTACTTCCTGCAGTGTGGCTCTCTACAGGAGGACTCCAGGTATCTTACCTCCAGTTGCTGAGTCTCTGGTATACCAGCAATGCCAACCTAAAATTAGCTGAATCACTTTGGAAAGCTAAAAAGCATAATATAGTGAAGGCAAACAGGAATATAATCTATGACTTGGTGATTATGTTCCGGGTATAAAATCTGAAATACCTCACTCCAAGAGATACAAGTATATTCCAGTAGCATTATCCATAAAAGAAAGAAACCAGAAACAAGCCAAAGCCATTAAAGTATAAATTGTGGCATACCATGGATTTTCAATGAACGTAAACTGTGGTATGTCCAAGAACATGGATAAATCTCAAAACGCAATGATAAAGAGAAGAAAAACAACTCACGAAAGAATGTTTCACTTTATGTAAGTATAAATACATATACTATAATTATACATCAAGTTAAAATAATAAAAGTATTATTTAGGGATTGCTATATGTGACAAAACTCTGAAGAGAATTAAGGAGATGAATGGTTGCCCCCGGGGGCTGGGGAGGTGGAGCTTGCAATTGAAGAGGTTGTCCCAAGAATCTTCAAAGGAACCGGAAAGTTCTCATATTAATCTGGCTAGAGTAGGACCTGGAGTGCGTATCTTATAGTTATCATTATACTTTTTAAACTGTTCATTTGCATTATATACACCCCTGGGTCAGGATATTTGTTTCATAATTAAGAAATGTAACCCAAATGTGTGCAGAGACCCTCGGGCAGTCTCTCTCTGATCCAAGTAACATCACAGTGTCAGCTTTCACTAGCGTTGTGTTCTGAATGTCTGCATCCTCTGAAAGGCATATGCTGAGACTGTAACCCCCCAAGGTGATGGCATTTGGCAATGAGGCTTTTGGGAGACAAAGTGTCAGGAGTTGTCTGTAACAAAAATATAAAATCGAGACGATCACTTCACAGAGCAACAAAGCATATCTTAGCAAAGCTAAGCAGGAATATAACCCATGATTCAGCAACGCTATTCCTACTGGCGTCCCTAATGGGATCAGTACTCATACGAAAGAGGCACTGGAGAGCTGTTCCTGAAGAGATAGCAAGAAAGTGCCATCTATGAGCCAGAATGTGAGGCCTCACTAGACACTGAATCTGCCTTGACCTTGGACTTCTCACTATAAGACCAGAACTCTGAGAAATAAATTTCTGTTCATAAGTGACTCTGTCTACAGTATTTTGTCATAACACCCTGAATGGACTAAGACACCTAGTAACCTAAATGTTATTAAAAAGTTTTTGGTATATAGAAACGAGTGCTATATATCAAAAGGCAGAGCACAATTTAAACTTTACCATCAGTCATCTCCATTTTTCCTTTCTTTCTACATTGCTTTAAAAAATACTCTTTCTCATATATCTGTCGCCTCCAAAGCCTTTTAAAAGCCCCTTTATAAACTCCAACAATCAATTTTTCCCACCTTACATAGTTGACTATTTTGACCAGCTCTTGCCTTACGAGAATGATTTGGGGACATTTATTGCCACCAGAAAAGATGCAGTATTTTGAATCTCATCAAAAAACGATTTACTCCCACAACAAACTTCTTTCAGAAAAGAAAAAGCAAAGATGAATAGAAATCCATTCATGCCAGCAAGAAGTAAAAATTCAAGGTGTACTGACAAATGAGATAGGTACTGACTATCTTAGTAACAAGGAAAAATAGTTTTGTAGGCATCAGAGGAATAGATCCACTAACTTGTTCACTTATTCTAAGTCAATGATTCTGCCTCATGTTTCTGTGAGAAAATAGAAAGTGTTGGATGTGAAACCTCACAACTTTGCACCTACAAACTCACCCAGTAGTACACACTCAGCCTTTGTTCCTCCCTCTTGTTAGGAGAAGGAAACTCTTCCCACCAAAGCTCATTTTACTCATTGAGTTCTGGATTCCATCTTTCCTCAAATATTAGAAGGCATCGATCCCTTTTTTCTCCTGGACCTTCAACCTCTCCTTCTCTCTTGAGTCATCTTCATTGGCATAAAAACACAGTCTGCCATTTCCACTAAGAATGTAACAATTCTTCACATCTCTGCACAATTACTTGCCCATTTCTCTGTTCTCATTCATAAACAAACTTCTTGGAAGGGTCTTTAACATATTGTATCTCCGCTCCGTGGACCCTCGTTCACTCTTAACATAGCATAAGACTTCAGGTGAGGCCTGACTTGAGGCTTCGCCATTTACTGAAATTGTTGTTGCCCAAGCACCTACTCTCCATGCCATAAAAAGTTTAGTGTGTCCTTCTCCACCCCCATCTCACTAAAGCTCTGGTCACAGCACTCTCTCCTCCTTGAAACCCTCTCCTTCTATGCTTCCCAAACCAGTCTCTCACTGGACGTTTCTCTTCAATTTTCTTTAATTCCAAATCTTGTGGCTCCAAAGATCTCTGAGCCCTATATTCTTGCTCTAAGTGATCTCACTCATCATACATACACATATATATAAATATATATATACATACACACACACATGTATATACATATATATGAGTACATGTGTTCAACTTGCTCCTGGAACCTTCTCATGGGTAACTTATATCTCAGCTGCAAATGGAACTTTTCTCCAGCCTGTGTCTTTCGACTTCTTCCACACCTTCCCAAAGCAGCAAATAGGAATCTCTGATTTATATAAGACATTCTTGATTCCTTTCTTCCCCTCATTACCCATATCCTAATCATCAACAAATCCAATTGATTCATATCTTTAAAATATGTATCAAACCCACATTCTTCCATCTTCACTGCTATTAGATTATCCCAAGACAGCAGTGTGTCCCTCGCCCACAGGTTTACTGCAACACTTCCTGATTGTCCTCCCAGGTCCTCTCCTCAGCTCCTGGCTCTGGGGCACTGGCCCCTGCATGGGTTCACTCCTGCCTCTCAAGTCTCCTCCTGCTCCTATTTTCCCCAGCTCACTCTATTCCATTCATGCTTAACCCAGGACTGTGGGCTCTCTGGCTGTGCCGAGTATTCAATTTCCTGCTCCTCAGCAGTGTCCCCAACTAAAAGTGGTTTTTTGTCCATCTCAGCCAAGCAGGCTTTCCCAAGAGACTCTATTACAATCTCCCGTCAGTTCCCTTCATAACCAACCATGTCATTTTTCCCCCTGCTTTCCTTTATGTCCATCTCTCCTACTAGAATACATATCTCATTAAAGTCAGGACTTTCCACGTCTTGTTTATCATAATGTCCTTTCTCTTGGGCCAGTGCCTGGTGCAAAACAGTTGCTGGATATGATGCTAGGAACGAGACCCAAAATAAAATAATGACTTCACTATAAATTAAGTCATCACCTCTTATGTGCCGACCATTGTGTTGACAAGACAGAAACAGAGACATAGGCACAGCAGTGGTGAGTGACGTGGCAGAGACACAGGGGAAGTGATGGGCGGAGAGGGGACTCCTGATCCGGTTGGGTGGGCAGAAAGGCAAGTCAAGAAGGCCACCAAGAGGGGCTGACATCTTGGAGGATATCTGAAGGGTAGTACAGACGAAGGGTGCTGGAGCAGGGCAAAGACATAGTGTGCAAATCTGTGCTGAGGACGATGTTCACGGTTCCTCTCCAACTCCTCCAGCCAGAAGTGATTAATCAAAGGCTCTATCTGCTGCTCTACCGCCCCTCTGCTGTCCTTAGCCCCACACCAGACAAAGGTGCCACACTTTCAGACATCGCCTCCTCCCAACTCTCCACCTCCAGGAAGTATGTTTACTTACCTCGGGCACGGCTACTTTAAAAGACATACGCAAGCCACCTCTCAAGTGTATCTAAATAGGAACCACTTGCACACATTCTCTGAGTGAGAGTTTACTGCATTAACCTAAATGACAACTCCACCCAGAGAGGATACTGGCAATGTCAGAACAGCATTCACTCCATGCTCGGCAAAAGCAAAGATTCAAGGATCTGTTGTCTGAGAGTCTCTTGGGACAAAAGATTTGTGACAGAGATGTTCTCCTGGCTGTGCCATTAACATAGCTCTATTGAAACCTTTGGGATTGGGGAAAGAAAAAAGCCAGAGAAGTAGGCAGGGAGTGTAGCAACCAGAATCTGAGTATAACTCTCTGCTTTAATATGATCTGTCAATCCACAGAAGTTATTTCTAAACAGTAGTATTAAGACCAGCAATGTGGCATTTCTTTTCACCCTAAAGAGTTGGAATTCTGCTTTAAACTATAAAAGTTAAAATCAGAAGGACCAGTAGAAACAATAGAGTTCGCCTCTTCATTTTACAATTGAGACTAAATACTAATATGTAAAAACTTTCTGTACAATCAAAACTTATGTGATGGTTAACTTTTTGTATCAGCTTGACTCGGCCACAACATACTTAGATACTAGGTCAAAACATTTTCCTCAGTGTATCCGAACGGGTACTTCTGAACAAGATTAGCACTTGAATCTGCAGGCTGAGTGCAACAGTCTGTCAGAGGCCCGAATAGGAAAGAGCAAGAATAAGAAAGCTTTCTCTCTGCCTAACTGCCTTTAATCTAGGACACTAGTCTTCTTTGACCTTCAGACTCAAACTTGAGCTAGAATTTACACCTTTAGCTCATCTAGTTCTCAGGCCTTTGACGTCAGACTGGAACTACTACACCACTGGCTTTCTTTGGGTCTCAACTTTTCAGCTTCTGTAATCATATTGGCCAATTCTTTTTAAGAGAGAAAGATTATATTTTTTTCCAACACATATGCATATACACACATGTGCACACGCAAGCACATGCACCGTTCTCCAGCTAGATTCTATCATTTTCCTGCATAGTGTGACCAGCATCTTGTGTTCTCTTTTCTTCAATTTTTCAAACTCCATTAAACTTTTCTTCTTATGGTTTTATATTTTTAAACATTTTATTAGTATATTTGCAGTACAGAATGATTACATGGGGAGAACTCGTCTACACTGTTGGTGGGAATGTAAACTAGTACAACCACTATGGAAATCAGTATGGAGACTTCTCAAAAAACTAAAAGTAGAAATTCCATTCGAGCCATCCACTGTGTCCTCCTAAAAGAGTTAAAGACTTCATATTGCAGTAATATATGTATACCTATTTTTATAGTGGTACAACTCATAATAGCTAAAATCTTGAAAGTGGCCTATATGTCCATTAAACTTTTCTTTGCCTCTACTGCAACCACTAATCCAGATTCTTTTTTTATGTAAAATAACACAATCAAATATTCCATATGTGGAGAATAAAAGCCTTGTACTGCTACAGCTAATTCAATACATCGATCCCACTGTGTGAGTGCATTTTGGTGGATCCACTAGTCTTTCCGACTTCGCTCCCACACCTGCCTAGCTTCGTTTCTCTGGTCTTCCACAAAAGCCATGTGCCAGTGTTTTGAATCCCTCTGCCTCTGTCCTGGTTTCCCCCCACACTCCCTCCTCCCAGACTCTAAACCTTTGACTCTCAGTTCTATCCATGTTTGCACCAGGCTATTCATCACAGTCAGAGAAAAATCACATGACTATAAATTCATAACAGCACGTTCCCCACATTGCTCCACAAACTAGTCAGCTAGCTCTCCAAATTTCAATAATGACTGTGTCAAGATTTCTTTACTCTCTTCCTATATCCGAACTCTCAACATCTGGGCTCGTGCTCAGCAAACCACTCCTATTCTTACTTCATAGAATTTACAGACCCCAGCAGACAGAACCTTCCTCTAGCTCCTGAGTGTGGTGGGCTGAGTAGTGGGTCCTAAAAACCATATACTCAAGTACTAGCTTTGAAGGTGGCCTTATTTGGAAAAAAGCATCTTTGCAGATGCAGTTAACTCAAAGATCTATGTGTGAGAGCGTTGTGGAGACCAGCCAGGATGGCAGGTGTCCTTGTAAGAGATCAGAGACTAGAAGAAGACAGTCATGTTGAGATGGAGGCAGAGATTGGAGGTTTGGAGTGCCAAGCCCAGGAAACCGAGCTAAGGGAGCGAGCCTGCATTTTGGACTTCTGACCTCCAAAATTCTGAAAGAATAAATTTCTGAGCTACTCAGCTTGAGGTAATTTGTTATGATATCCCTACAAAACAATAATACTGACCATCTGTACTTGTACTGTGCAACTTTTCTTGGATCACAACAGCAGAGGGGAATACTTCCTATCTCAGTCTCCAGCCAGGCTGTGGAGTCCATGCTAAGGCACTGTGGTTACAGGGCAAGTCTCAACCAAGATTCCTCAGCTGTGACTCCTAACACCTTACGTACTATCTGGTATAGGACCTGTGCTTCAGTTTCCCCATTTCAAGCAAGAGGATAATAATGCATGTGTGGTAGCTCATGCCTGTAATCCCAGCACTCTGGGAAGCTGAGGCAGGAGGATCACAAGTTTGAGCCTAGGCTGGGCAATGAAGTGACTTAGCAAGACTCTGTCTCAAAATAAAAAATAAAAAGGATTGCGGATGTAGCTCAGCGTGAAGTCCCTGGGTTCAATCTCCAGTAGGCAAATTAATAATAATAATAATAATAACAACAACAATAATAGTAACAGTACCTCTTTCAGAGAGATTGTGTAAGAATTACATAAGATAATGCTCTTAGAACAGTTCCTGCACAAAGACAGAATAATTTTTATTATCATTATTATTGCTGGCTTTATTTTATTATCATTATTATTGCTGGCTGCCTTTGTTAGGAACTAAACTATTGACTGTTCCCTCTTTTGTTCCTTCAGCCTTTCTTTATTTATGGGCTAATTTTCATGAGCATTTGAACATTTCCAAAAATACTATATTCCAAAAATAATTAATCAATCAAACAGCATCACTCCTGTAACCCTACTCTTCACTTTATCCCTCACTCTACCCCAGAACTCCACTTTACTACAAGCAGTTTAATTTTGTGTATTAGCTGCCTCCATCTCGCACTCAGCTGTGACCTCACTGAAATCTACTCTTCACTGCACCGGGACATCTCTGGACAAAACTCAGGACATGCAAAGGAAAACACCACCCCTTATCAGCCACATGTGCTACCATGGTAGACGTCCTCTTTCAAAAAGTCTCTTTTTGGCTCTGGCACCAGCCCTCCTGCATTTCTTCCTGTATCTCTAGCCAGTCTCACTTCCTGGCTTTTATCTCCATGAACATCCCAAGTGATGGATTCCTCAGGACTCCTTTTTTAGCCATTTTTCTTCCCTTGCCCCATATTCAATGAGATATTGGCTACTCTTACAGCACCAGCTTACTCTAAACAGAGTGATAATTCCTGACTTATGTCTCTGGCCTAGATGAGCATTCCAGGAGCATCTACCCAGTTGTCTGCTGGGCAGATCTACTTATATACCTCAGACATCTTCCCAGTAATTTTGAGAAGGTACTTCTGCAGTACGCCTTGCCTCATCAAACGTCACTTCCTGTTTGCTCAAAGAACAGAACCAGGAGTTACCTTGAACTCTCTTCTTCTCTTTACCTCTTACAGGCAGTTCTCAATTCTTATCCACTCAACATCCTAAATACCTCTCAAGTCCATCCCCTCTCTTCCTGCCTGCATCCCTAATACAAGTGAATGCCAGACTGCACATGCTTTCAAATTGCTCTCCAACCTGGCTTCCCTACAGTCCTTCCCCAAATCCCAGCTGGAACAATCTTTCTAAACTATAAATCTGAGCATGATCACTCATTTTTCCACCCACACACATACTTAAAATATTTCATTTGTTGGTACTTGCTCTTAGGATAAAATCCAAACTCCCTCAGCATGCTTATAGGCTACTCTGCCCCTCAAGCCAACTCTCAATTTTAAGCCTTTCCTGGTCTTTGTTCTCTGCTTCCTCACAGCTTACAGCCTCTTCTTCCGGGAGGACTTCCAGCACTTCCTCTAACTGTGAGTTCACATATCGTACAGGTTAGCTTAATCAACACCGTGCTCTCTGAGAATGTCCTCAGTAAGGACCAGGGCCACGCTTGTCTCACCACGCTGCTTCCCGCCCCGGAACCTGATGCCTCTCAAAGCTCCTGATGCACAGCAGCTACTTCATAAACGCCAGCTGAGTAAATGAACAAATGCTCTTTTCCTTATAGAATGAGTCAGTATACTTTATACTGGCATTTCTCTAACTTCTGCATGAATCGTGATTGAATTTAGATATGTGAACTAATTGTAATTAAGAATTACTGATGGAATTATAGAAGACGAAGCAGTTAAAATTATTTATTCCTGCTTTTAGAGTGAGTAAATGTGAAGGAAAGAAATGACTTAATGATAATCTAGACATAGAGAACAATTTAGTAGTGTGACTTAAAAACCCGAAAGATTTTAATTAACACCACACTCAGGGAAACATATACTATTTTTAAAAATCACTGATAGAAGGCTATCTTACTGAGGCATCAGCTTGGAAGCAATGGAGAAATGCACAATTTAGTTAAAGAACCTATAGGAGAAGTATTCAGAGTAGGAGGCAAGTAGATGGCAAAATCCAAATCTGAGGGACTGCTAAGTAAGGCAATGCTTAATCTTTTCAAAGTTGCTCTCTGTGTCTTTTATAATTTGTATATCTTTCATTATAAATATACTTCTTATCTATACCATTTCAAATAAGTAAAGCAGTTATTTATTTTCTTTAATCTATAGATGGTGAATGAGGTTGAGAGATAACGAATGTATTTTAAACAAGACATTTGACCAAAAGACCAAAATCATGTGAGAAAGAACACATTGTAATTATATTTCTTTGATCCACAAATGTAGTAACTAAACACTATCTGATAAAGTGAAACACAATTCATGGGGGAAATTCAGTAGTCAAAAACACTGACTTTTCCAACACAATTTTCAGATTTTGTCAGAAAAATCTCGGTGGTAAGTATGAGCCGTTATTCCAGCAGGTGGCGCTCTGAACCAATTAATGTGAGCCAGATGACACTAGACACACCTTTTAAGGATTAAAACCGCCCCTGTTGTACGACTTACATATTCTAACCACACACTCAGGAGACTGGAATTCACACCGTCTGTGAAATACACATATACATGCTCACAGACATATTTCTCCAGTAGGAAATAGAGAGCCTTATATTACAAAGGCAAACAAATAAGCTGGACATACAAGAATACATGTATATGTGGATCGAATCTGTTTTTAAGAGCTAATCTATCTCCTCCAAATGGGTTCTTAGCGCTGCCTACTGAATGCCCTACATCTCTCAGCTATATTAGCATTCCCCTCACTCCCCATAACTAGTGCCAGTCTCCCGGCTTTCTTCAAGCCTCCAGAATTATTTCTTCCTCCCAATTCTCTCCTAAGACCCATGACACAGCTGCTGACCTGAAAGCAGGCTGAGGAAGAGGAGGTGCCCCTACCACTCCCGTAGAATGAAATCTTCTCGTCTTCCAGGCATCACACATGCACCTCTCCATCTGCACATCTTCCTCTTTCCAGCCAATGGCAATGGAGGAGCCGGCCCTCCAGCCACCTGAAGTGAATCCGCTCACCTGTACGCCACATCTTGCACCTCGCCCACTTTCTCAGACACAGGGGCTGCCATCTACCCTTTGCTGTCTCTGTCCCCGGAAGATTCAAACTCTACTTCTCAATAATTTCATTCCCAGTGCTTTTCAAATAAGCTCCTATCTCTCCCACTAAAAAGCAAATAAAATGGATGGAACGATAAATAGAGGTATGGCCACGTATGGATCATCGTCAGAAGGCAGTGGAGGGTGTACCAGGGAATAATATCGCTGTTGTTTTGTTTATTTTGGAATTTTTCCAGAATTGAACCATTAAAAACACAAAGAAACAAGAAATTCTTGTTAGACTCCTCATAGAAGGTATGAGTCACAAATACAATGTATGTTTAAATTTCAAAAAAATATTATAGTAGAATGTCTTTAGTTCCACTGTTGTAGCTACCTCAATGACCTGAATCACTTCAAAATATTTACTTTTCATGGTCATTTTGACTTTGAGAAAGAGCTAGCAGTCGTACAGTGCCAGATCTGGTGAGTTAGGTGGATGAGGACACACCATGATGTTTTTAAGTGCCTTCTTTCCCTGGCATGGCACTCGGCAGCAGCATCCACCTTAATTTTGATCATGTTGCATAAAAACACTCCTGAAAGAGGATTTCCAGAACAGCTTCAGAGAGTGGAAAAGAATACGGGTTAAGTGTGTTTGAAGCAAGGGGGAGTATTTTGAGTGGGATTGATAACAATGTGTCTTTTACTGTAATACATTTTTAACATATGAACGTTCATCATACAGTTTGATCACACCTTGTGTCTTCCAGCTCATCACCCTCCCCTTATCCCATCTCAGCCAAACTCCAAGAGTTGCCACCGTTCGTTCTCTCAATTTCCTCACCACCACCCGGCTCCCTCTGCAGTACCTTCCAATCTGGTTTTTAACCCTGGTACTCAGAGAAACCAAAACAGGTCTCACCATTGACTTCTACGTCCCTTCATCTGAGGGACATATTTTAGTTATTATGGTTCTTGACTTCTCAGTAGCACATGATACTCAATTACTTCCTTTCTTGAGAACTCCCTTGCCTTGACATCAGAAACTTCAGTACTCTGCCTGCCCCTCCAGGTCTCCTGCCGATCCTTCTAACTTGTTCTGTCTATTCTGCTAAACATTGCAGTATCTCTTACCTCATTCTTAGGCCTTTTCTCTTCTCTTTTTGTGCACGATCCTTGGTGATTTCATTCACACTTTTGGCTTCAAATTGTACCCATTTACAGATGAATCCCAAAGTTAAATTATTTTAGACCATGGCTCAGCTCTCAACTGAATAAAAATGTGACATTGCCTCTTGAGTTCTCAAAGGCACCTCAGAATTGGAAGCCCGGGACTGAACTGGCCATTTTCTTCCTCAAATCTGGCCTTTTTCCATTGTTCACTGAATGCTAAATGTCATGAATGGTATGCAAACCAGAATTTCAGAGCCGTATTCATCAGTGCCTTCCCCTTTGTATCACTTCCAACCTGTCAACAAACCCTGCATGCCTTAGCTCACATATATTTCTAAAATCATCTGTTTCTCTCTGTGTCCACCACCACCACCATTGTTACCTTAATCCAACCTAACAACAAATCTCACAACAACGTCCAGTAGTAACTTCTGATTGAGCTCCAGCATCCGTCCTGTCAGCCTTCCATTCTGTCCCCTGAGCAGCAGCTGGAGTAATCGCTCCAAAATGCAATTCTGATCATGTTATTCTTTGGCTTAAATCCCTTTGGTGGTTTCCCATTGTCTTGGGGTAAGGACAAAACCCTTTCCCTGTTTCCCTATCCAACATCACTTCACACCACCTTCTCGCTTACTCTTTATAGCCCAACTAAATTTGCTTTCATGCATGACATTTTCCTTCCCATCATAAGACCTTAGTGTGTGTTGCTCTTCTATCTAGAAAGTTCTTTTCTTCATCTTGGTGTAGTTATTTCCCACTTAGCATTTAGAGTCAAGTCCTGGAGAGGCTTTGCTTGCTCTCCCTGAAAAGATCCAGCCCCCTCAGCCCTAGATCTTCCTTGCTCCATAGAGTTCTTTCATTCAGTTATAATTTTGTATGCATTTGTGTGATGATTTCTCTCTCTTTTGACTCCTCTCTGTAGCTGTAATGGTTGCGTGCTGTATGATCTAAATTAATATATGTGGAATGAGTAATGAATTAATGTTTATTAATTCAACATTGTGGGTTTTCAATTACTTAACTTACTTCTAGACCACCTCTCTTTTTATCTCTGAAAGGGTATGTAGAGACCCTGAAATCATTTTTGATACTAAGATAGTTCTGTACTTTTTTAAGTGGGGTTTTCCAGGAACCTAACTGTGGGACATGCCAGGTATTCCTGTTTTCACTCCAGAATTTGAAGCTGGACTATAATTTTTGTATATCAAAAGTGCAGACATGATAAATGTGAATTCAAAATTTAGAATATAGCATAAAGTAGAAGATTTCAGAGAAATGCCTCAGAGTGGCACGGACCGCTTTAGGTTGGGCTCCATGAAAACTGGGAGTAAGCAGTCACTTTCCTGTCATTTGGGGAAAATTTAGATTTTGAAAAGCTTAAAAAACACAGAAGTTTGCAGGTAAATTGAAAAAGAAAAAGGTTTTGTGTTTTCTGAAAGTAAGTTAATTAGTTCCACATTGTCTGCTATTTTGGGTGGTTTGTTTCCCTCCTGAAGAGTTGTCTATAGATGCAGCAAAAGGAAGACATTGGGGATTGCTAGTGATTTCCAGGAGATACTTCCCTGAGAATCAGACTGCGCTGCATCCACGGCAGGGAGTCCCCCCCGCCCCGGCCCCCGAAAGGACCTTGGCCAGGAATGCAGCGCTACCCAGCTCCCCGAGCAACTGTTTCCAGCTCCTTTTCATCTCTCAGGACACCTATCTGCCTTCTCCAGATGGACACTCCTGCTTCCTACCTGTCCAAACCCTGCTTTGCTCCGCACGGCGAAGGCCTCTGGTGACCCTCTCCGCGGGGCCTGGGAGACCTTGCTCCCCGCGCTGGACTAAGGGCGGCTGCAGGCCTTTTCCTCTCACAGCCCCAGAGAGAAATCCAGGCACCCACAGTGGTCACGGCGGGGAGAAAGTGCTGCCAAAGTGTAACTATCTAAACAGCATTATGCATTTCTTTATTTCTGCTAAGACTACATGATGCCCAAGCATTTTCCAGGGACAGAAGAAGTGCTCAATGGCTCAGTCCTCCAAATCCTCGCCAAAAGTCTCTAAAGAGCTGTCTCCACACAGGCAATCTGAAGAAGACTGGTTGAAAGAACCATCTGTAAGCGAAGGAGGCTGGTATACATGTTATTGGGTATCCAACTACGTAGATATTTTTACATTTTAATTTATTTGATGCTAAATATTATGTGGATCATTTTCTGAGTGAGCAAACTGAGGCTTGGAGAAACCCAGCACATGCCCCAAGTCATACAAGTAGAGAGTAAGACCTTATGTTCAAACCCAAGTCTGTGTCATTCCCATGAAAACACAGCTTCTAGCGTGGTTATGGCTTCCAGCTTCCCTTATCATAATATTAGTCCATGTCCCATTGTTCATCCTCTCCAGCGAGCGATCACACAACAGTATCTCCATCAAGAAGAAACAGACTCATTCACCCTCCAAGGAGGACACAGAGAAGTCAGAAGACATTCTGTTCCATTAGGATTTATGGGAACCACTAAGGACATAAACACTGTAATACTGCTTCAGGGAGCATGCTCTATTTGCTACAGATTTTAATGCACATTTTCACTAGTAGATGACAACAACTGCAATAACAATAAATAAAAAT
The DNA here is from genome assembly GCA_004026905.1 of Hystrix cristata. Classification (NCBI taxonomy): domain Eukaryota; kingdom Metazoa; phylum Chordata; class Mammalia; order Rodentia; family Hystricidae; genus Hystrix; species Hystrix cristata. The sequence continues at coordinate 136,673 of PVJO010001507.1, read as the reverse complement.
ATCTCATTCCCAGGCAAAATATAAGTGATTCCTGCCAGGTCAGCTCTCCAGAGATAATAAATGACTTTTGTAGTTGGGCCTTGTTATAAACCCACCTCCGGGGACAGCAGCACCAGCTGTTGGAAGTCACAGCACCATACTCCACAGCCGGGCAAGGCCCTGGGCCCCGCAGACGCAGACCCGTGACCTCGCCTGCATTTCCAACTCCATCTATTCTCTAAAATAGCCAGACTTAGCCTTTTACCCCGTCTGCCAGGTGCCTACCTTCCTCCTCTCCTGCCCTGCAGCGGGTCTCAGTAGCATTCGGAAAAGCCTGGTCTACAAGTCCTATGACAGTGGTTGCCTGTGGGGCTGGAGTTGCCCCACAGAACGGTTTGAACATTTGGTGGAGTGTTTCTTGTTGTCATAAGGATTGGAGACGCCCACTGACTGCAGAGAGCAAGAGGATCTGGGAGCTATGTGCTCTCCAGCGCACAGGAGCGTCTTTCACAAAGAATCGTCTGTGTCGTGTGCCTCTTTTGAATGAGCTAGTGAAAACTTACTCGTTGGCATCTGGGCCTAGAATCTAACTCATTTTACATATAAAGGCAGAGAGTTTTCTGCTTGGTTTAAAACTTCTGAAATTTTTCGGGAATGCCAAGTATTATGTATTGTGTATTTTTCAAGCTTTACTTTGTTTTTGCTTTGTTTTGCAGTACTGAGGACTGAGCCAGGGTCTTCACACCGAAATACATCCCCAGCCCTTCCATTAGCATCATCTTCACTGAGACGGGATCTTCCTAAATTGCTATGCTGCCCAGGCTGGACTCGAACATGGGGTCCTCCTGCCTCAGCTTTCAAGAGTCCTGGGATTACAGGTGTGTGCCACCATGGCCAGCCAAGATGTACTTTGTTATAATAAATAACTTTAAAGATGTTGACTAGTTGGGAAATCATAACATCCCTCAGTTGACTGGCAGCGCCACACGCCTAAGTTGAGTTGCCTACATAGCTACTGCATTTAAAGTAATTCTTCATAAAGGAGGAAGACTGTCAGAATGGCATTGCATATTAAATTACATATTATTCATTACAATTTCCTTTTATCTCGTATTAAGATATTATATTGATTTGCTTTAATTATGTGAATAGGAAGATTATGTTATTTCAGAATTTTATTTCAAGGTACTAGAAAAGAGAGAAAATAGTGGATGCAACTAGGCAGAGTTGGGTGGGACAGAGTTGAGAACATTGCTTGGTATCAGTCTCTGAGCCACACACTCCTCATTGCCTCTCTACCACCTGGCCTTTGGGCTGTCCTCTCCAGCTGGGCCCCGCCTCGTGCCACTCTGCTTGTGGATCTCACTCCACCCTATTTGTACAGATCTCCCTCCCACAGCACCCCCTGCACATGGTCCTCCATGGTCACTACTCTTCGCAACACTCTCCACCCCACCATCCTTAAAATTCTCCAATAGAAGCCATCACTACCTAAAATTCTATTGCAATATCCATTTATTTACCATTTGTCTCAGTCAAAGGAAGAGGCTCCCCTGAGAGAGGTGGGGCTGCTATTCTGGGTGCCAACGTCTGCAATAACAGAAGTGGCACAAAGTGACTGCTTGATGAGTATTTGTGAGGTGGATGAATTAATGCATGAAGAGACTGCCCGGATTCCTGCTCCCTGGAAACTAAGAGGAATCTCTGTCTTTTTCCTATCTACATAATTTATAGCCAATCTAAGTCAGCATTAATTCTTTCAAATATATCCATCAAATGCCTACCGTATTTCAGGCACTGAGAACACAATAATAAATAAGACATGTCTGCCCACATACTTTGTAATTAATGATCAGCTCCAGCACCTCTGAAGAATTTGAATTCTATGGTAAAGTCATTTTATAAAAAATATCTTTCTACTATGTATTCTGAGTATCTTTAAAATATCATAATTATGATATTCATAAATTAGGAGTTATCTCTCATGCATTAAAAAGAAAACTGTTATCATATACAGAAGAATTTTTCATCAATGTGAAAAGCTTTCCCACAATCCTGATGACACACTTCTTCAAATCCCCAAAACATCAGCCCTGAGATGCAGAATGATAAAAGCCAGGTGATGTTTAAGTATGTGGAAACATCTGGTTCCCTTAAGTCCAGCGGCCCACAGACTTCTCTGCCTCACTGGCTGAGACCAGGTACCCTCCTGCACAGAAGGGCAGTGTGCCCTCTGAAGGAGACCACCAGCTAGAAAGGCCCACTCTGCCCTCTTCCTCGGGGTCCTAGTCGGTGCCTGCCGGGATGATAGATGCTCCAGGCAGCTGCTGATCCTTTAGAACCTCTCAGCTCCCCACTCCGTGGCCAGGTGCCCTTCCCACATGCCGAGCAGAGAGACCAGAGAATTAACACAGCCTGCACATTTGTACAGAGTGGTCCAGTAAGCTTTCTCATCCCACTTTCACATTTGTAGAAAAGATACTATAACTTTATTTCTATAAATTAACCAAGTTCAGAGCTTCAGCGACTTAGGAAAGCTGCAACTCACATCAAGGTCTGTATTTTTCAACTTTCCCTTGGGTGGGACAAAATAACCCACAACACAACCTAAAGAAGGGGAGGCTCATTTCTGCTCACAGTGTTTAGAGAATTCAGTCCATACTGGCTGGCTGTAAGGCAGAAAGAACATGGTGGAAGAGTCTGTTGGAAGAAAGCTGTTCGGCCCCACCTCCTAATAGCACATTCAGTGATGAAGTCATCAAGGGTGAATTCACTCAGGACTACAACATCCCTATGATCCAACCACCTTCCACACGCTTGAGTCTTTGGTGAGGACATTTTAGATCTAAATCATAATAAGATCCTCTCATCCCAAGTTCATGGAGATGACAGGTTAAAATTAGGTTGGGGGGGACTGTTCTGGGTTTTAATTCTCATTGGTATTGAACTTCTCTTAAGGAGCTGGCAACATCACAGCCCAAGCAAACATGAACAAATCGCAATGCAGCGACTGCTTAACACACATGCCCCTCCTCGTTTCCACCCTCACCCTCAAGGCGATGAAGCCCGATTCCTAGAAAGGTTTTAGACATGAGCAAACTTTAGAGTGGGCTAGAATGAATTCACACTCTTGTCCTGACTTTTCACAGTGCACCTGGAAGTGATTTCCTTTTTCCCTCAGAACTCTTCCTTTCGAGCACCCCCGTACCACACAGTATGAGGCAAGAGATCCAGAAAGATCCGTGTGACATCCAGGTTATAGCCACCCTAAGCTTGCTCCCTCTGCCCTCCTTTACCACACACTAATCTCTCTAGGTCAGAATTTAAAGCAATAAAATGAGGAGAAGGACAAGTTAACAATAAAAGGTCTAGGAAGAGATTTTGAAGCATGTGTGGTGCACACCAGGATGCTCCAAACAGTTTATCCAGGGTTGTGGTTAATATCTGAGTTGTTATCCCATTAAGGGAACTCAGAAATGTAAGACTGTGCTGGCTCTTATTACGAGAATTTTAGGTCCAACCAGGTGTGGTGACGCATGTCTGTAATTCCACCATTCTGGCAGGCTGAGAGAGGAGGATCCCAAGTTTGAGCCTAGCCTGGGCAATTTAGCAAAATCCTTTCTTAGTATAAAACTTTTCTGGAAAGGGCTGAGGATGTATATCAGTGGAAAGGCCCTGGGTTCAATCTTCAGTACAAAAAAAAAAATTGAGTTTCTTCAAAGCACCATAACTTTAAAAGAATTTCGGGCCTTTTACTTCCTTACGAATAGGCATGTGTTGAAGGGAAGAGCAGCAACTTCCATCAGAGTCCCCCATCTGTCCAGTCAACTCCCCACCCCCCAGCATGGCTTGTTTAAACCAGTCCTGGGATCCTGCTGCCTCCTACCTCAGCTTCCTGGGACCGCTAGTGTATGGCTGTGTCCTCTGGTCCCCGTCTGGTGTCCCACGTGGACAAGATGCTGACTCTCCTCTCCAGCAGTCAGGGAAACTTGTCTTCTCGGGTTTCCCGGGTTCACCTGAGGTGGAGGTCAGCTCTTGGCAGGGGCAGGTCCTCCGAGCTAATAGGCAAGAAGCAGCAAAGTGCAAGGCAGAGAGGGAGCCCATCCCAAAATAGAAGCCCACGCTATTTCCCGACCTGACCGAGCACCCAGAGTGGCCGAATGTGCCCCAGGAGATGAGACAGGGAGAAACAGCAGAAGGAATGCAGGATGAGAGCGGAGGTGAGGACATGGCTTGATGGAAATTGTGAATTATAAAAATAACATTCACCTACAACCCTCAGCGCTCACCCTGCAAAAAATAAAGGTGCAACACACTTCATAGGAAAGAGTATGTACGTGTAAGACCTTTCACTTTCTAGGGACAAGTGCATCCAACTTACTGCCGGTAATGAGTGTGTTACTGCACGGTTTGTTCTACTGAGACAAAGAGCAATGAATGACTGTGTTTCATGTTACAGAGGAAGAAGTGAGTGATGAGCTTCAGACCAAAAAGCCGTAGGAATGCAGAAGTATAGCTGACAGAGACTTGGCAAGAAATAATTCTCTGCCTGACCCCAACCTCCTCCTGAGCCAAAAGACAGCTCCTTGATCAAGGTGGGTAATAGCTTGAAGGACAGCTGGACATTTCTCCCTCTACGTATGGAGCTGGCATCTTGGTCGCTATATGAATTACCCGTTAGGAAGCAAAGGATTCAAAGGCTAAGCAGAGGGACGCAGCAGATGTCTGAGCTTCCATCAGACAATGAAAATCGAAAAAGGAGGAGCAGAGAAAGAATGAAGGCAGAGGGAAAGGAAAAGGAGAGGAGGTCGGGGCTTCCCGAGGAAATGGCTTTTCTTTTTCTACCCAGAGCCTCCAGGGAGGAATACATACCACTGTCAAGCTAGCCTGACAACATTCAAAATAAAAGAGGCACCTGCCAGGTGACCATCTCTGCCGGGACTCGAACCCGGAACCTCTGGATTAGAAGTCCAGCGCGCTCGTCCATTGCGCCACAGAGACCTCACCGCACACACAGCATCAGCACCAGAACTGAAAAAGCACATACCTTCTGCATCACCGAACCATCTCAGCATCCTGCTCTCTGAGCGGTGGGGGGACAGGGACAGTTGGAAAATCTGGAGTGGAGATCCACCAGCCGGCTCCATCCAAGCTTTCCTCAATACCGCAGGTCCTGGGATTTCCAGAGGATCAGAGAAGTGTGACGGTGGTCGTTTTCCCGGCCCTGGAACCCCAGAGAGAGTAGGACAGAGCTGGGGCTTTGGCTCTTCTTTCCTGTCCAGCCTTGAGGGAGGCCAAAGGAAAGTCTCCCTATTCTCATGCAAATGAAGCCGCGCACACCCAGTCTGGCAGACTTGCAGAAGCCATCTCCATCTCCACCCCTATTCCCTCACTGTGGTTGCATCCCAGGCCGGCTATTCTCAGACAGGGGCTGGGCAAAGCTGAGGGATTCGGAAAAGCCCTCAGTCCCAGGGACAAAGGAGCGGCTTCTGCAGGGAACGCTGAACGCAGCAGAAAACGGCAGGAAGCTGGGCTCCGGGGGACTTATCTGGCTCTCAGCTTTCGGAACTGTTATCTGTCAACCCCAGAGGAGAGGAACCCAGACTCTCAATGGACGTTCCTTCAGCATCTCCACTAGAATTAGGGATCGGAGTGGACCCAGAACAGTGTGTGTGTGTGTGTGTGTGTGTGTGTGTGTGTGTGTGTGTGTGTCAGAGAGAGATAGAGAGAGAGGGAGGGAGAATGTGTGTGTGTATACATATACATATGGGGCGGCGGCTCTCTGATGAAATACAGGTGGCCCTCTCACACCTCCCCGCCTTAAATACCTGGGTCCCTTTCCCCCACCTTCCCCAGCCCCAAGTCCCTGCCCTTCTTTCTTCCCAGGGCCGTCTAATTCAGAGCAGGAGGATTTTTCTCAGCTCTCTGGGCTTGCTAGAGGCACCCTAATACAATTAAACTGGCCACCCCTTTCCGATAACCATACATAAAGACCTCCACATGCTGCTCAGGTGAAAAAAAAAAAAAGTGTTTCCTACTTTTAGAAGCCTCCCAGAGAAGACAATCCCCAAATCACTGCTGGGCCAGTTCTTCTGAATGTCTAACTCAAGTCCTTACCTCATCTTCAGCTCATTTTCTATTAGGTTCCCAGACACACTGGCGTAACGGACCTCTATGGTCCCAATGACAGCACATTGATTTAGAGACTTGATTCAGTGTTCACTGCCCGGCTCCCACTCAGAAGGTTACAATAAAGCAGAGAGCAGACTCAACCCTCTTTCTCCCCACTGCAGCCTGTTTCCAGAGCCCAGAGCTCTCAATGCTGCCAGAAGATTCCAGTCATAACACAAGGCAATCTGACCTGTGAGACCAGGTGATGGGCAAGTAAAGGTGCAACAGGAATGATTCCATGAAATGCTGGGACTGGGTGGACTTTAAGACTATGGCTGTACTGCACATTCTCCTACCTGTTCGTATAACCCCAGCATGAGGCATATAAAGAAACCAGCCAAGGTGATTTGTTCAGGTGAAGCAGGAAACTAGCACCCACAGAAAGGTGTATCCCCCAGACAAGCTCGCTTCCCCCAGGAGCTCAAGAGAGTGAAGCCACTGTGTGTACATGACCCGAAACCAAGGAGGCATGGGATAGGCCTTCCTTAACTCATTGCCCCAGACAATTTCAAGGACTTGAAACAAGGACCTAAACACCAGCCAGACACTGTGCTGCTCTGCCTGGCTGCTGATAAGGGGCAGGGCCAGGCTGTCATCTATAAAGGACAGGCCAGCCCCAAAGGCCAGGAAGGGGCCGCTCTGCGAGGCAACGCTAGACTCTCGGGATGCTTCTTGCTGGGCTGTGTACATTTACACACACCACAAAGTGAGAGAGAGAGAGAAACAGAGACCATCCTCTTCCAAAGAAATCTATCAGTCCCTTAGCTACGCCCAAAGCTGTGTGCCTCTTGGATCACAAGCTTTCCACAGCCTGAAGGCAGAAGCCCAGCTCTCCAACTCGCTCCACCAGCTTCATTCACAGTTTGCAGCGTTCTCATGGAGGCCGGGGATATCACGGGGGAGGATAAATAACATAACAGCCCGGTCCCACCCTCTAAGATCCTACAGGTAAATTCCAGTGCAGAATGACTCCAAAAGATGTATGAGAGAAAAGAAAGACCCACTATATCGTCCACCAAATAAGGTGTCAAGTTTCCAAGTCCACACAATAAACACAACTCTAGAAGCACCAAGATCCAGCGTCGATAACAAGCTGCCTGGCTTATGTGCTTGGAGACTCTGAGAAAAGTAGTTAACTTCTCTGATCTTCTATTTCCTCATTACAACCGTGAGGCAATAATATATGCTGTTGATAAAGACTGAGATTTTATGAGGCAAAGTGCTTGTCCCTTCTTCCTCTAGTCCCCAAGTTATAATTCTCAACTGCATCTCCTGGGTTGCTTCCTTTCCTTGAATGACTATCCTTCAATTTCCCCTCATGATCCCAAAGAAATCGCTCCACTCCACCAAAAAATCTCTGTTGCCAACAAATCTTTCCGGAACTCCTTATACTTACAATCTGCATCAACAAAAATATTCTGGACTTGATCTCTCTGACATCTCTTATTTTGTTTCAGCATCCATAAATCAAACAAGCTTCTTGACAGTGTGAATAATATCTCGTAACTAAGTTTTCAATTTAATAATAAGGAGGGAAACTAATTAAGCTATAACTTTAATGGGGCAGGAAATACAAGGTTAAGCCAGTAAAAATGGTTGAAGACAGTACATCTTTTTCTTCTTTTAAACTAGGTATATGTCATTTGTGTTTATGTAAACCCTGAAGAGAATAAGTACATTTCCCTTCCAAAAAATGTGTACTGATTTAATTCTCCAAAGATCTGTGACTCAAACATTACTCATGCCTCTAATTGAATACCATTCTGTGACCCTACAGACAAGCTGGTGATGCTCATACATTATTTCATTCATAAATTGTTGCTGGGATACCTATGATAAATGCCAAAAAGCATTTCCCCTTTGGTCCAAAATCAAATAAAATTAAATCCCACACCCTGTGGTGGTCTTGCAGCTTTCACGAAGGTACCCATACCAAGTAGTCCGTGTTTTAGCTGCTGAGGGAGAGTACTGGAATAAGACAGTGACGTAATCATTTGGGTAGCACAGCTCTTAGACACTATACTTTCACCTCCCGGTCTCTACAACACCCCCAAACCATGTCAATTCATATCTAGTGTGGGTGTGCACACCCTCTAGAGGTGGTTTCCATACAGCATCTTTCCATGACCCACTTACCATAAGCTGCCTCTCACTGCTGTACCCCTAGAAGTCACCCCTCCTTGTCGCTCCCACAAACCCCACCCCAGAAGGCTGGGAAAGGTACTGTACTTGGCCATGTCAGGTCCATGGTGCGCGGCCTGCTCTGCAGACGCTCAGGTAATGAGAGTTCATAGCCTCTTTCCCTTACCAGCAGGATAAAATAGACACATCTATAACCCAAAGGTCCTTCTTTTCCAGATAATTCCAGCCCGTGGAATCCTGTCCCAGATTCATGCTCATTTGTCTGTTCCTGCTGTGCATTCTTGTACCCATCGCAATGAAGCATTTATGTTCCCAAAGTCTCCTAATTCCCTCTTTCCTTACTCCCTGAGGCTGGCTGCAGATTGCTTATCCTCCCTCTGTCCTTTCCTCTATCCTCTGAGAAGAAGGAAGTGAGATAATCCAGGTAATAATTAAACCTGAAACTCAAACGGAAGGAAGACAAATGCAGACCGAATTTTCCCTTAATCATTAGATCCATGAGAAGCCATCCAGGTCTGTCCCAGCCTAAATGAGCTAACAAGCCTCCCGAGCCTTTCCAAAGCAGACCCAGAACCAAGCTATCAGACAGTGCCCTGGATGTCAGAGCTAGTCAAGGTCACAGTGGAGACCTCACCAGGATCAACCCCCGCCCCACCGTGGAAGTCCAAGGAAAGGTCTTCTCCAGGTTTCCTTTCTCCTACCTCTGCCAGCATCCTCCAGGAAACTCTCCAGAAAATTCTAGTCAGTGAGTCTCTAGTTATATGAACTCTCTCTTTGGCCAAGAAGGATGAGGAAGCTAATGATGTGTAATAAACAGAAGGGCAGTGGCTGTCATATTCCACCAGATCTTTCTGAGAATTCGGGAACAGATTTCTCTCTGCTTCACCTAGACCTTCTTTAGAATGAGGGCTCTCTATATCTCTGTTTCTAACCCCAATCCATCACCTTTCAAGTCCCCAGCCCTGCTGTCTTACAGTTGCATCTTGCTGGCCTCATGAATTTCTCTTTCCTTGGGATACATAACCATCAGTAATTTATTGCTTTAACATGTTTAAAATCTTTCTTTCACCCTTGTCCACACCTCTCCTCATTCATGTCCATCTCACCGATCTCCACATTCTGCAGGTACCATCCGACACTCTTATAATGTTCAATTTCGTGCCATATTCCCTGTGTTTTCATCCGCCTTAGGATCCACCAATTCCAAACACTCTTGTCTAAACTACCATTTCTGGTCTCCCCTGCCTCAGCCTGCTGTCTTTTCTTTTATTTCACCCCTTAGCCATCATCCGCAAGGCTCCTGAGTTCCCTGGGCCTACAGACTCCTCTTTCATCACGCTCTATTGCTTGGACCAGAGCTGCGGTTACACCAACCGTTCATCCTCTTTTTCCTTCCTCCAGAGTTCATGCTCCTGACTTCTTTACTCACCGTCCAGCCCTGTAGTTCTGGTCTCCTCTTCATCTTCAGTCTCCATCCTGTAGGACCCGTTCTGAATCTTCTTACCCTGAGTCCGTAGGGTACCCAACTCTTCCAGCTGGTCCAGACTGGCTTCCTGCTCCTTCCCTTCTTCCCCATGTGTGCCCCCAGACACCCGGGCTCTGCCTGGATCTACGACACACCTGCATCTACTTAGCTTCTTTGTCTGGGACTCTGAGTGCTACAGGCTCCTCAGCTGGGAGGCCCTGGTAGGGCCCTGCTAATCCCCAAAGCACTGAGTTACCATGGGGATGGGCGGGCAAACAGGCTCCCTACTCTTCACAGTCACTATGGGACCCTGGTCCTTAAAGGGCCAGATACTCCAGGCCAAGGCCAAAAGACTACAAACAGAGCCTTAAAGAGTCACTAATTCTACAGTTACAGGCCAAGAAATTAAAAAGCATTGGCTTTGCCACCCATAGCTCCACTCACACTCAGCTGGGAAGGAGGCTTGTGGTGAATATAGTGAAGGGGACTCCACAATGGCAGCAGAAGAAAGGTATTTTCCTCTTTCATGTTGCATCAGTATGACCACAGAAGTGTTAATGACAGAGACTGAACTTGTCCTGGGAACATCATGCCTGACAATCACGACACGTCTATCCTCATATCACAGTCCGTCATCACCTAGGCAGGGGCAGCCCTCTAAGGTCGCGCCTAAACACACCCAGTCTCCACGCTGAAGACAGGGACACGGCGGAGTGTTCCGCCTGGAGCAGGCTGGTTCAGAGTTCCAGCCCCCCCTCTCCACTCTCAGAAGGTGGGAGCCGAATCCCAAAGGACCTTCTTCAGGCTACATGTCTAACATCCTGAGACAGTATTAATAATGATGATACAAGTATTCTGAATTCCTTATCTCACTTTATCAACAGAACTATCCTGGACTGTGGGAAGAATATTGTCATTGTCCTCCTTCCACAAAAGAAACACCCTGAGCAAAGACACTGGGTGGTTTCCCAGGGTCGCTCTGCTCTGTTCAACCCATCCAGCCTGCACACAGGTGCCTGATGAGAGGAATGAACTATTCTCATTAAGATTTGTATTGGTCAGCTTTACGTTGCTAGAACGAAACACGTGACGCCTGCAATTTAAAGGAGAAAGGATCTACTTTGGCTCGCAAGTTCAATCCATGAATTTGAACTTGAACTTTCCAAGGCAAAAACATCATGACAGAGTTCACCCTGCACCAGTGGAGAAGCTGAGAGCAGGGGAGCAGCCAGGGCCAGGGGCGTGATAGTCCCTCAGGACACACCCCATGACCCACGCAGACTAATCTCCAAAGTGTCTCTCAGTCCAGTCGAGTAGACGATCAGGATTAATCACGACATGCTTTGTGCCACCTCTCTCCCCACATCACTTCTCCTTCTGCCATCAGAGTGGCAACTTACAGACAGGAAATGGGGTCAAGGAAAGCTGAAGGGCTGCAGGGTGTAGTAAAAAGCTGTAGTGTTTGAAAAACAAGATAAGTAGCGTAAGATGAGTGGGCTCTGTGTGTCTCTTCTTTAGTGGTTCATTCTCTTTCCAATTACCATAAGTTAAAAAATGAGAAACCAGTTGAATAAAGCCACCGATTCCAAGGCGGTCGGGCAGTCTTTACAGATCAGGTCCTCATCGCCAGGGTTTCTGACTCCAAATGCCAGGCTCGTTTCATTTCACTGCAGAGTCGGCAAATCACTCTCAAGTCTCAGGATAGTTTCTGTACAAAGAATGTGGAGAATGGGAGGAGGGAAGAGTAAAATACTTTACATTCATCCTACCCGATAAAACCAGAAAATTTAAAATATCGACTAACCTCTTCCCAGAATCACGTAATACTCAAAATGGAAAAGTATTTTAAAATAATTAAGTCTCTTTTAACCTTATGCATCCGTTGAATTTTTGCCATATGCTTTTATTACTTTTATAAATTAAAAAAAAACTAGCTTGAAGATTAAATTGAAAATGCTAAGTGGGTGAATGTTTGCTCTTTATTTTCTATATTTCTGTAGTCTATAATTTTTGTCAACCCTCTCCATCTGTAATTACATAGATTAGTAAACTCAGGCCCATAGAAACTAAATTACTTATCCAATATTACCCAAATACACGATTATGGTCCTATTCAAAAGCTACAGACTTTAAAGTTGGGAAGGGTAGGGACTGAGTGGCAGCTATAGACTTACGGCATTAGGCACCTCGATGGCTCTGAGACTCAGACCACTAACCTGATTTTTACTTATTTATTTATTTATTTATTTATTTGTTGGAGAAAAACACCACCTTATTATAGTCATGCACACAAACAGTAGAGCCACAATAAGAATGCATTATCTGGTAAAGATCTTTAATAACCTATTCTAATAAATGCATAAGTGGCAATAGTAATACTGGCTGTCACTTTTACCAGGCAATGCCTCTTTTTTTTGGAATTTTATTTGCCAAGAACATGTATTGGTACATTGTATACATAATGATCACATTCTTCATAGTTAATTTGTACCTGTACATGATATATTTTGTTTCCTCCCCTTCTCCACCCCCCGTTCTACTCCCCCCTCCTTATTTACACAGCTTTATTTACATTTTTCCATTTTCTGCCCTTTTTCCTTTCTTTTCCCCCTCCTCCCTTTCTAATTCTCCTCCCTTTTGAATATTATCTTTCTTTTACTTAATAAACATTTCTCAGACGAAGAAATAAAAACGGCAAATAAATGTATGAAAAAGTGTTCAACATCACTAGTCATTCGAGAGATGCAAATTAAAACAACACTAAGATTCCATCTCATGCCAGAAAGAACAGCTATGATCAAGAAATCAGCCAATAAAAAATGCTGGCCTGGCTGCAGGGGAGAAAGGGAGCCTCCTCCACTGTTGGTGGGACTGTAGGCTGGTCCAACCACTGTGGAAATCAGTGTGGAGATTCCTCAGAAAACTACAACTAGAGGTTCCATTTGACCCAGCTGTTCTTCTGCTTGGGATCTTCCCAGAAGGATTAAAATCACCTGATTTTTAAAATCCACACAAAGACTAATTCCTGAGTGAGTCACTGTAAGGAGCAAATGAGAAAACACGTGGGAAAGTCCTTCGCCACCTAGCGCCTGACAGTTTCCGCGTTCACAACAGCATGTGCTCCAGCTCCTTCTCCTTCCCCTCACTGCTCCTCAGTTGACTTTAGTCCAGCTGCTGCTCACGTGTCCTTGTTAAAGTTGCTAATGGCTTCCCAGCTGTCAAATTCAGTAGCTTCACCTCACCTTCCTGAAGCATTTCACACTTGTGACCACGGTTCCACTCTCAAAAATACTCCTCTGCCTTCTGCGACGCAAGCCGCCTCCCCTCATTGGCTTCCTACTTCCGGGTCCCTCCTTTTCAGTCTCTCGCCAGCCTGTCCTCTTCCTTAACTATTAGTTCTCCAAAGAACTGCACTTACCAATCTGCAAGTCAGAATGTCAGGAGAATTTTCATGATATTAAACAGAAGCAATAGGACAGGACAGGACAGAATAAAAACAGAAACTCACAGAGGATAACCTTCTGATAAGACCATGGGTTGTTGCATAAAATTTTGGTTTCAGTTATGCATCCACGTCCATGTTCAAGCATGTGTGTTGATCGGCTTTCCCCCATCACTGTCGCAAAATCCCTGAGATAATTAACTTAAAGAAAAAGTTGATTTTGCCTCACGGTTTTGGAGGTTCTGATCCAAGATCCACTAGGCCCTTGGCCTGGAGCCTGTGGTAGGTGTGCTGGGTGGTAATGGCAGAGAGTGTGTGGCAGATCATAAATGCCTGTATCCTAAGCCAGCCCACAAAAAGAGAAAGAAGGAGAGACTAGGGTCCCACCACCCCCATTCATGGTCCCACCCTGATGACCCGAAGCCCACCCAGTAGACTTCATCTTCTAAAGGCGCCACCCCCCCTCAATACCTAGCAGGCATGGCTTTAACACAGGCACCTCTGGGACACATCGACATTCAAACATCATGTGTGTTCTGAGGCATGACAAAAATAATTTTTGTTTTGTGATTTGTGGTCTTAAACACTTTCTTAAAGTTTGCTTTGCTTCTCTTTACTTTATATTTTCTCCCTGGATGATGTTAAATGGTACCACCTCACATACCGCCATCTCTCCACGTTTTAAAACCAGTCATCTCACATGAAATCCACATTGCTACACTCAGCTGCCTTTAGATTACCAGCCCTATATGACTCATGGGACCTCAACTGTGAAAAGCACAAATCTAAATATTTTCCCATAAATCTGCTTTTAAAATTAACGGTACCACCATCCACCTAATTATTTACTAATTTATGGATTCCACAAACCCATAGACATCTAGTATATTCCAAGAGATGTACTAACATTGAAGATAGAAAGATAATGGTGACATTACATCTGCCCTTCACAAAGCCACAACCAGAAACAGAAAAAAGAAGAGATTCATAAAACAAAGTTGTCCCACCATAGAGATACTTTTGATATGTTACAAAACCAAAAATTGCAAACTAGTCCAATCTGAGGAGTCTCTGTCTTGTCTACAGCTACAGACCTAAGCTGAGATTTAAAGTAAGAACAGCTGTTCACTAGTGCATAACAAACAAGTCAACATTAGGAGAGAGTCTGTGAGTGCATGTGTGTGTGTGCGTACGTGTGTGTGCGCGTGTGTGTGTGTGTGCTTGTGTATGTGTTTTGGGAAACCAAGGAAGAAAGGCACTCTCTGAGAGAGAATAGCATGAATAAAAATACCACCTGTGCAAGAAACTACAAGAATGACATGCTGCTAAAGTCTAAAGGCAGGAAGGGACAGAGTAGGTGGTTGCAAAGTTCACAGAATGGAGCTCCTCTTATGCCATGTTATAGGCTCTCGATTTTCTCACCACAGAGGCAGCAAAACATTTTAAGGAACCATGATTTGATTTTCATTTTTTATAGAGCCCCCTGGCTGTTCTGCGGAGGACAATTTCCAGAAGGTCCAGTGAGGGGGTGTCAGTACCTCTCAAAATAAGTTATAAGACAATCTCAATCAAGGCAACAGAATGTGCTACACAATAGAGAATTGAAAGGAGATTGATTTGAGACAAACTTGGCTACCCAGTCACATTAGCCAGACACCTGAAGTCTGACAAGATTCCTCCCCATGACCCTAACCTCCATTTTAATCAACCACTGAGGTCTATCCACTATGCCTCTTGGATAGCTCTCAAACTGCCCCTCACTTTTCCTTCCCTTGCCTCTGGCTTAGTTGAGATAGGTAATCGTCTACAACCAGAACTATTGTAATATTTTAATAACTCCTTGCTTGTTTACCTGCAACCATCTCTGCTCCCCTTCTACACATCTGCCACATCACCAACAGAACAACCGTGATTTTTCTTGAAGGCGAACTCAATGTTTCCCATGTCTCCATTGCCTAGAAAAGAGCCTAAAGTCCAGCTCTGACCTGATTCTCATCCATCTTTTCAACTCCACATAATATTATCCCCATCTTGGCCCCGTATATTGTACACTGTCAGAGTAGTTACAGTTCCCTAGATGGGAAAAGAGAAACGAATGGTGCTGGTCCCATGCTAACGAGCCTTGGTTCGCTGTCAGACTCCCGCTTTCTGGAATGTGCTTCTCTTCTTCCACCCTCACACCCGCCTGGAGGGCTGCTCCTCCTCATTGCAGACTTGGCCCAATCACCTCGCTGTCTGTAACATCTTCCTGACATCCACCACCACCCCAAGCAGACTGGATCACACCCGTCTTCCCACCATTACTGCACCCTGTGCACATGGGTATTGGAGCACTGGGCAGATGGTACTGCAACGAATGCGTGCCTGTCTCTCTCCTGCCACACGGTGAGCAACTTGAGTTCTTTCTACCCTTAGCAGTCTGAGCAGTGCCAGGCACATCACGGTTGCTCGATATATGTTTACTGAATGAAAAAAAGAATAAACAAAACCACTGGAACAGGTCTCTGTCCTCCTCTCTCAGAGATCATTCCATAATACCATAACTCTAATTATTACAATGGAAATACTAAATGGAAAATCTCACAATGAGACCTGAAAGCATCATACCTTTTTGCTCCTCTACCTCAAAGTGGCAGAACATCCAGCTTTCTCCAGACCTCCGGTTTGCAAGTCCTGACTGCTGAATATCTGCTATTAGATCAGTCTCATCAGCTTAAAAGCAATATAATTTAAACAAAGCTAATTACTGTGGATTAAATGTTTGTGTCTTCCTCAAATTCATATGTTGAAGCTTTAGTCCCCAATGAGATGGCGTTTGGAGGTAGTCCTCTGGGAGGTAATCAGATAATGAGGGTAGATCCCTTATACTTGGGATTAGTGTCCTTATAAGAACAAATGCGAGTGACGTGACCTCTTTCTCCGCTCTGAGAAGATACAGTGAGAAGGCGGCTATCCGCAAACCGGAAGAAGGCCCACACCAGAAATTGAGTCACTCAGTACCTTGACCTTGAACTTCCAGCCTCCAGAACTGTGGGAAATATGTCTGATGTTTAAACACCCAGTCTACCATATTCCGTTACATCAGCCTGAACTCAGACACTCATCTTTCTCCATCTCAAAATACTACACCCCACAAAAAGCTTCTCCTGACTCCACTATTTCTTTCCGTGGTTCAGCATTTTTCAAGTCGCTTGCATGCCAAAGCAGAGCACTGTCTCCGATTTCTCCCTCTTTCTTATTCCCATAACCAGCACCATCATAGCACCTTCGTTCGTTCCTAATGCCACCGCTTTAATCCCAGGACTGTTTTACCTTGTCACTCGATTTCTGTAATCATCTTTTAATTGATCTTAGAATAAGCTTTTAAATTTTAAATTTTTAATCATTCAGTCCATAAGCACATGACCATTGTAAAAATATTAAGTATATAATAAAAAATATTAGAGATCTCCTGTGCCTTAAACCCTACTCCCACCCTATAAATAATAATTTTTCAAGTTTAATATGGAGCTGAATAATAGGAATACTGATAAAGTACCTACCATGTGCAGGACGATATTCAAATCACTTTAAATGTATTACTTTACTTAATCTTCACATATGTACAATTACTGTCTCTATTATCTGTACAAGGAAAATAAAGTACTAAGAGGGTTAAGGTCACACAATCAGTAAGTAGCTATTCATTTACTTAAATACACAGTTGCAGGTACCTGAAATGTAACATCTACACATTCACTGTTTTAGGTTTTTTATTACTTTACACAAAAGAGTAATAGTAGGCATATTTCTTCATATTTTCACTTGACAATATATCTTTGGTATTTTTTCATGTGGTGTGTATAAATTTACTTCATTCTTTTTAACTGTAATGTGTTATTACAAAGTATGATATAGCATTCTTTATTTCACCAATTCACTATTGATGGATATTTGAGTTGTTTTCAATTTCTCACTACTGGAAAAAAATGATGCAATGCACACTTCTGTACATGAATCATGGCGGTCATGTGTGAACAGACCTATGGCACAATTTGCGGAAATAGCACCTCTGGTATTTCCATTTTTAATTTTGATACATTCTGCCAAAACAGCTTCAAAATGGCTTTGCTGATTTACATTCTCACTTACAATAGACGAAGGTGCCTATTTCCCTTGACACCTGCCAACACTCACTAGTGTCCATAGTTTTAATTTTTAACAATCTGATGAGTCTCTCTGTCACTTTTTTAACAATCTAGGGTATCTGTGGTGTTTTAACTTACATTTCTCAAAATCTAAAAATAGTAGATCATTTTTCTAGATGCTTACTGGACAACCACATTTTTTTCTGAGTATTATTATATATATATAATATATTTGCCCAATTTTCAATTGGATTGCTTGACTTTTTTAGGTCACCTTGTTGGATAGTTTTCATATTATCAACTTTAACATTTTGATGTATGTGTTGTAAATAAAATTTTTCCCAGTTTGTAACTTACTTTTTAAATGTTGTCTGTGGTAACTGCAATAACATCAAAACAACAACAAAAAAAAGCAATAAATTTTGTCTATCCTTCATTTGTGGATTCCAGGGTTTAGATCTTCTTTGAGAAATTCTTTTCCACTCTATGATTAAATATATTTTCTACGGTTTAAAAAAATCTTAATATTCTTTTGTTTATAAAATTTGACATAAGTCTATCTAAAATATATTGGATATAGAATAAAGGAATGCTAGATCTACGATACCCCATTGACAAATAACTAACAATTATTCTAAGGCCATTAAACAGTCCAATCCTTATCCACTGGGTAGAAGTTTATTATACAACAAAAGTAGAACCGTTCTTCACACACTAAATTCTAAAGTTGATTTGTAACTATGCTCTGCACAATTGCTATAATTTTAAAGTAACTTAGTATAGATGGAAAATTCTCCTCCTCCTTAACCCCAAGTGTTTAAAAAAACATTATGACTATTCTTGACTACTTCTTCCAAGGGAAGAGCACCCCTAAAAAATTCTTGTTGGAATTTCACATAGCATTGCCTGTACTTACAAATTAAGAATAAACATATCTTTACCACACTGAATATGAGGACTACTACATGAATACTAATTTGCTCCCATTAACATTTGGCTTTAAAGTTTTTCCAACTGATGTTGGATTAAAGATAAAGCCATTCAAGGGCTGCGGAGATAGCTCAGAGGCAGAGCATTTGCTAGCATGCATAAGACTCTGTGTTCGGTCCCCAGCACAGTATTAAAAAAAAAGAACTCCCACCCTCCTACATGTGGTTTGAAGCCACTTCATCGAATTTTTTACTTTTATTCTCATCCATAAAGTTTTTTTTTTAACAAAACAGTTTACTTATTTTATCTTAAATAACCTTCATTTCCTGTGCTAGAAAAAGTAAACAATTAGGAAAGGGGGAAAAATAAATATCTTTCATCCATGCATACTCATTCTGAAACACTAACATTCTGGGTCTACCCAAGATTCACCATTTGACAAGGATAAAATAAAATAAAACAGCCTTATTGACGAAAAGAGATCTTAAGAGGGGGGGATCTATGATTAAATAACCCAGGGTGACGTCCTGTAGTTTCAGCATTTGTGGGACAGCGAATCTGGTGTTGAACAAGACAACAAACAGGATTTGAAACCCGAAGAGCCCCTACTGGGTCCCAACTCAACGTGAAGGATGTGTTTTATACAATATTTTTGACAGATGAATTACACAAAAGAGAAGGGTGAGGAACGAGTAAAACAACTCAGATAACACTACCTGAGAAGCGAAGACAACATGAAAAATGTTTCACGTAGGCTTCCAGAATTTAGAGGAGTAGGGACTAGGCCTGCAAGAAGCTGAAGAAGGGACAGTGCATTACAGCGAAGCCGCCACAGCGAGGGGGCAGAGGATCAGGAATGACGAGGGGTCAGGGCGGCCACACGAGGGTAGCAGAGAGCGAGCGAACAGGAAGCCACCTCGGTGAAAGCAATGTTACTGGGACTGAAAATGTGGACCCAAGTAGTGCTTTCTATTCAGACAGTGACCACAGGGCGGGACTGTGTGACACACTTCGAGACACAGAGAAAGAGCCTTGGCACATCTGTTCCAAGATGAAGGGGACACAGAGAAAGGTAACTAACGTGTGTGGAGTTCTATACTAGGAGTTCCACGTAAATATCCTCAGTTAATAATCCTCATAGCAAGTCTACAGAATAGACAGTAATGACATCTACTGTTTAAAAAATGAAAAGACTCAGCTTAAATAAGGTGGCATCGCTGGTTTTTAAGCCCCAGGTGAGTCCTGTTTCAAAATCCATGCTTTGTCACTCGCCTGCATTCTCCAAGGCGAGTCATAGTCCCTCCTGATGCTGGACCCAGAACCTGGTTAACTTTCTTAGAACAGGACACACAGTCACTTTTAGACCATCACAGTCCACAGGAAATTAATCCTGACTTTACATGAAGACAGTGAGAACACTCTAAATGTATCTCCCTCCCTTGGTGGCTTGACTGCAGGAAGATCAGCAAAAATCATCAGCCTAACAGGTCCACATGGCTGCGTGCAGCAGTCCACAAGAAGTCCTGGATGGCAAGCTCTGGTAGAAAACTTCAACAGGTTTCACCTGGTTTAGGGTTTCTACTCTACTGGTACCAAGCTCTGGAAGTTTAGTGTTTAGAAAGATCTTAGGACCAAAAAGAACCGCAGGCTGAGAAGAAGGTTAAAAGAAAAGTAAGATGAAAGGGGGAAAAAAGGGTAAAGTGTAACTACACTTGTTGCAAATAGGGAGGGGTGGGTGAATGGAAGGGAGGGGAGGGAAAGGGGGGAAGAGGCGGGAAAACCAAGATGTATCATGTACAGGTACAAAATAACCATGTTGATTATGATCATTATGTATACAATATACCATTACATGTTCTTGGTAAAAATAAAAAATTAAAAAAATAAAATAAAATATTTGTCATTTTAATGCATTTGCATGTGGACCTGTATGTGTGCAAACATAGGGTGATACTAATTATTAAATGTGAAATTATGTCAGCCATATGTTATTATTACAAAAATTCCACTAATTGAAGAGTTACTCTGGAAAATAAGTTTCTATATAAGAAAAATAAAAAAGCAACTATAATAACAAAAAAAAAAGACTACCAGAGAAGAATTTAAAAATAAAGTATAGCAAGAAACATACAAAAGGCCTCTCACTTTCGACTCATAACCATCAGCCACGGCATAATTGAAAAACTCAGACCTGTTCTGAATCCAACTATTTAACAGAAAGGGACCAGCCAAGAGGTTCTAAAATGATAAAAGAACTTGCAGAAGGTTAAGAATTGGAGCATTTCACCTAATGTGGAAGAGGTGGAGGAGCAATTTAGTAACAGTTTTAAAGCCTCTAGAGAGACATTACACGGTGGCCGGTAAAAAACAATGAGGTGTCTTCTTTCATAAACCAGGGGGAACACTGTCAAGCAGCAGTTGAAAGTTCACTTTAGACGTAGGATTGTTGTAAGGTCTTGATTACAAAATCAAACCTCAAAAATCAAAGAGTTTGAATATGATGCTTGAGCATGTTCTCTGTCATGCATCCATTCAACCAGCATTTAATAAGTACCTATTATATGTCAGGCATTGTTATGTGCAATATCCTTCAAATTTCCGGCAACACAAATTTGCTTAACATTGACGGGGTGGCTTTTCTCATGGAGCTTACATTTAATGGGAGAAGGAAGACAGATAATAAATAAATAAAAGAAATTATAGAGAAAACGGCAGAGAATGACTAGTGATTCCAACAGGATGGGAAGTCCTCCCAGAGGTGACATTTAATCTGAGAAGCAAGACCAGCTCAACATGAGCAGAGGGGGAGGTGCCAGCTCGCAAGGATCAGCCAGGGCAAAGGTCCAGGTTGGACATGAGCTTGGTGTGCCGAAGATATGAAAAACAGAGCGCATGATGACGAGGTTAGATGAAGTGAGACAGATAGGCAAGGGTCAAATTATGTAGGCCTTTACAAGGTTAGCAATCGCTGGAGAGGAAGAGTCCAAAAAAACTATTTGTAAGTGATATTTTTTGTTTGAGACCTTAACGCAACTATGATCTAATGAAGTGCTTACATTTGTAGCTCCCTCAGGAATCAATTAGCTCTTTGTCATGAGAGGCAGGCTGCAGTGAGTTGTTTCTTAGAATTGCCAGGGCCTAGGAATCACCGAGGAGCACATGTTGGCAGTAAGGTCAGAAATCTTCATTACTAACCTACAGAACCACAATAGCCTGCGTGCCCGTATTGCTTTTAACAGATACTGCCCAGGTAACTCCATCACCAGTGGGAATTTAGAGACACACTTAAATTAAGATCTTGGATCCACCCATTAATATATGACTTACCGGAAGTTAACAAATTTCCCAAATTTCATTTTCCTCATCTATAAAATGGGAATAATTTTATCTACAAATCAGAGTCATGCATAAATACTAAATAATACAGCATATGCATAGTGCAAGATACATAGCAGGCACCCTATGAATGTTGAATGTGTGCATACAGGCAACTTATGCATAAATGAAAAGATATATATTCATTCTTTGTAATGCTTGTTGTTTTCAGCCTGCAATATTTCTTACTAACAGAGAGAGCCCAAGGTCTCAGAGTAGAGGTGAAATCCTGGACCAGAAGGCAGCCTCTGCCCTCTGTCTCTTGTATAGGATTTCTCTGTCCTCCTCCTCAATTCACCTAGCTATTCTGACTCACCACCCCTACCCCTTTCCAACTCTATTCTCCCCTGAAACAGAAAATAATTCACTCAGCTTCCCTCCCCCTCTAGTCTGCCCTGGAGATGACCCCAGCTGGTTGTCAGAGAGACGGTCTGGGTAACAGGTGCTACTGAGCGAAAACTAGTTGTGCCAGAAATGCATAAGGTGACCAAACATCCCAGATTGTCTGGGATTTTTCCAGTTTTATTACTGCAAGTCTTGGGAAATACCTCAGTCCCCAATACACTATAACTACCCCTTACTCTATAAAACTTACGTGGCTGAGCACAAGTGTCTGTGTGGCCAATGACATTGTTTATGCCATGTATTGGTGTCCAGGCCCTAGAGCAGGTTCTGGGTGTTATCTCTACCTCATCCATAGGATCTAAGGCAAGACCACACTCTGGGTCCTACTCCAAGTCATGAACTGGACTTCTTGTCCCCAGAAGGGTCAGACTTCTGCATCAAATGATGTGTATGCTCCTCTCCCTCTATCCACCACCGCCAGAGTTATTGCTCTAAAATGCAAATTTGACACTGACATTTCCTTGCTTACGCCCTTCAGTGACTCCTTGTCTGCAGAATAAAGAGCAATCTCCAGCATAAATCCCCTTTACAGTCTACCCACAGTTAAGTCATCTGCTTTACTGTGTTTGCATATGCGGTTCCCTCCTTCTTGATGTCTTTCATCACCATGCTTAAAGTTTTCCATAAATTCCATCTCTATTACTTCACTGCTCCCACTATGCTTCATGTATAAACTAATGGCAGAATTTTTTTGCACAATGTATAGTAATTGTGTGTTTGCAAGCCTGTCTTCCCCACTAAATTGTAAGTTTACTGAAGGCAGGTTTCACAACTTACTCACCTTTGTATTCTCAAGTGCCTAGCGCCAGATTTTGACATTTTAGGGATATATTTTTAACATCCACTACTGCTTTATTATTCTGAAGAGCAAACCATCCCTGCAGATTAACCTTAATTATCCAGTATTCACATCCCTGGATACGATCTTATCCTTGACTCTTGCGTTACTCCTCACGGGTAAAATGAAGTCCAAAAATGTGATGGGGATTAGGGACAGGATAAGAGAATTCATCAGGCGTTTTATTTTGTAATTTGAAAAATAAAATCTGAGAGTTTATGGAATATTTTATAGTCTGCAACAAAACGACCAGGTCAGAACAGCTCACTGATTTCCACTATCATCGTGCAAGACACATAGAAACTCAGCAAACTATTAAAAATGAATGCAAGGTCAGGGAATTCCGTGCAGGACACAGCTTCTTGTGTTCTTATATACAGCATGTTCAGATTATAAAATAAGGAAATTCTTGTTTGACTTCATAGATGTTTACAAACAAACCAGAATGGTACTGCTCAGAAATGTTCTAGAACTTCTCTTTGGGGACTGCCCCAGAAGCCAAGATATGAGTCAAACTACAAGCCATTTATGATTACTTTAGCTAAATGGTATTTTTTTTTTTGCACCACCTGGCATGAGCCACCAACTTATCCATAAGGCTCGGATCCCAAAGCATTTGGCTATTTTCACAATTAAAATACGTCTTTATTAGATGAACACTGTTCACATCTGAAATGGTACGAAAGAGTGTGTGCAACATGCTCTAAAGTCGATTCCAAGAACTACAGCATGTATCTTGATTAAGCAGATGAAAATATCTGCATATGTATATTAGAACCGGTCTCTTTAGTTTTGGTGTAGCGTGTCCATGCTATCCATGTGATCACATGCAGGCATTACTTCATGCAGTAAGCCGGTGAAGTGTGATTATACACAGGTAGGCACTTGTAGAAACCAAGCAGCTTATCAAACCTGTCTTGATAAACATTGTCTTGGCTTAATTCGGGATTAACTGAATATCTACTATTTTTGTTATTGTTGTTGTTTCTGCACTAAGTACTGGAAATAATGAGGTTGATGAAATATCACTCCTGCCCTTGAAGCATGCACAATTAGAAAAGAAAAAAGCAGACAAAGGATTGTGAAACAATGGAGTACTGCCCTTCTATAAAGAAGAATAAACTTGAGGCATTTGTTGGAAAATAGATGTACCTTGAGACCATAATGTTAAGTGAAATAAGTCAGACACTCAGGCTTAAATATCACATTATTTCTCTTATTTAATAAACCCAAAATATAAATAAATTAAACAGCAAAATAAAAGATAGATAACAGAAAACAGGGAGATAGGTCTTTCACAAAAGGGAAAGTGGCCAAGAGCTAAAAGGAGGAGAAAGGGAAGAGAGGGGAAGGGGATAACAAACACAATTAAGATGTGTTATGTACATGTACCAAATCGTCACAGTGGTAATCATTATGTACTAGAAAGATGTTCTAATGAAAACAAAAAATAATAAAAAAAAAGAAATACACTAGCAGAGATATATATTCAATACAGTGGTAACACCTAACAAGAAGCGATTACCTCTAAGTAGAAGGCTTCACAGAGGCGGCAGCACCTAATCAAATTTTGGGTGTACAAACGCAAGCACAGTTTTCATCAGCTTTAATGAGACAGGCACACTAGATGTATGAAATAGTATGTGCAAAGACACTGAGGCATGAAACAACATCCTTTGTTGGGGGAATTACAAGCAATTTGATATTGCTGGAGCCCAGACTGCAAGGTGAGGAATGTGAAGATATTTCTTTAGAGAAGCTACAGATTCCTATGTAACTGAAAATGTGCATTTTTGTTTGCAGATGATTATATGTGTCTACTGCCTTTCCATAATACATCAATCAGCCTGTATCTGGAGCAATAGTGACACGTATATTTATTACTTGATTTTACTTTTGCTTGAATTTATCAAAAAAAATTTTCCCCAGTCTCTACTCTTATTTGTTCTATTCCCCTATTACTCTCTCACCTTTTACTCATTTTCCACTGTGATCTAGTTATCAGTGTCGCTCACCCTGGCATTGTCTCATCCTATATTGATTCGAGCTCATCTCTAGTCTCCTAGGTCATCTTCTTGTCTACTAACAAGCAGCTGCTCTACTTACCTTCAAAACCAAGGCCAAGTGACCTCCTACTTGAGAAGCCTTCCCGCCCAAGTGCAACGGTCAAAAACTCAGGCTTCGGGCTGAGTCAAGCCTGCATCTGAAGCCTGGCTCTCTCCTGCTTGCTCCCTTTCTGTGTTCCTGTGCCAGTCATGTTGCTTCTTCAAGCCTCACCATCCTCATCTGTGATAGGGGTATCAAATACTGCGCAGAGGATTGTGCGTACTACAATGTAGAGTCTGGCCCCTAATAGTCACTGCTATTATAAATTCCAAGTGTCTAGTGATTGTCATGACTAAGTCATGTACGTACAGAGGGTGATTTAGCTGGGTAGATATTTACCTTGACTTTATCTGCTTTTCTGAAAAGCTGTGGGAGACAGCACTGCTGTGTTACACAATTCCAATTAGAGCAATGCCCCCTGGGGTTGTGCAATATGGCTACTCTGGGAAGGAGAGGAAGCTTCTCTCTGCAGTTTATTTCTTTCTATAGTTTGAATATTTTAACTTTATCAGGAAATTGCTTTAATGTTTTGCAATGTCAACAGAATTTCTAGGTAGGGATATTTGGACACTTTCGTTTATTTTCTAGTTTGTACTGCTACTTATTTTTAAAATGAAACCAATAATGATACTATAACATAATAATAATAATAATAAGCTAGGGATTTAGCACAGTGGTTAGAGTGCTCTCCTTGCAACCACAAGACCCTGAGTTCAATCCCCAGCACCAGAAAAAGAAAGAAAGAAAGAAATAATAATAATAATAATATGCTTTCAAGAAATTCAAAATTTTAGAAGTCATCCTGGTCAGTAGTAGTTAGGATTGGGGTTCGTATTAAGATTAGTAGTTACAGTCTGTAATAGATTAGGTTTAGGATTGAAATCAGAATTCAATTAAGGTTAGAATTAAAATGCACACAGAGGTTATTATTAAGGATGGTGTTAATTAAAATTGGTTAATAGAAAGAAGAAGCAGTATAAAGAGTACTGGTTTAGTTGAGTGGAAAACTGAAGAGGAATACAGTGTAGAAACCTGTGCAGAATTTACTGATAACAATCACACGAGGAGGAGAGTTAGGGTACAAGGTAGAATCTGAGTGGACACCAGGGCGCATCTCCTCAGGTTTTTCCGTCGGGTGCTGCTCTCTTCTCCCAGGTGAATATGTAAAACTCACCCACTGCAGACTGAATCCCTCCCCTGGGCCCTACCCTACAGAGCAGAAGCAGCATGGAGAAAGGAATGTCCGGGCCCACACAGCTGTGCCCAGCCCAGCAGCAGTGCCAGCACCACATTCCACACCCCCGGCTACCCAGCCTGTTGCTGAGTGGACAGGGGCATCTAGGAGGCCAAATCCGCCTTCTCTCCACTCCCCTTCTCTGCTCCCCCCAATTTTCACTGTAGCTGCCAGTTCTGCAATCCCACAGACAACCTACTCCAGACTTTGTGCAAGGCCTTGGGAGACACACGCTGCATGCCACAGCACTTCAGAGTAGAGAGTAACCACAGAGATCACGGTCCACCACGGATACTCTTACCTATATAATCCTTGTAGATCAGTCTTTGTAAAAATGCCATTTAAGTGAATAGAGGGCCCAGAGGATAAGGGGGCAGGCACATGTAACATGGACTTTAGAATAATTATAGGCAAAGGGTTACTCCCAATGGGACATCCATACCCACGTAGGAGAAGTGAGCTTTCCACTCTATGATATGCAGGAGTGAGGAATTCCTCAAACTGGACATTGCTCTATAACATCAGGAGTGATTCTCCTTATTCTTCCTGCCCCCAAATGTTACTATCTCCTCTCCCTACATCCAATACTGGTAACCCTTTTACTAGCTAGCTGTACAAACACAGAAGGTCACATAGCTTCTGAGTTTTGTTTTCCTCATCCGTTCAACAAGGATTGTTATTAATTAGATAATCTCGAAGAATCTTTAGAACTCTAATACTCTTCTATTTGATAATTCTAAAAGCCAATGACTGCTTCTTATTCCCAGGACCTAAAATGCTGCCAAACTAATGCTGATGATGCAGAAAATGGAAGAGGAGCCAGTAGGAAAAGAGCATTCCAGAGTTGCATTTGCTAGCCTCAATACACTGTCTCCAAAACAGCCTCCTTCCTTCCCTCCCACCCTTGGTACTGGTCCCATGTTGTTACAGCAGAGGGTGGAGCCAGATTAGTAATCATGAGAGAATTAAGGAGGGACAGGCGGGAGGGAATCACAGTGGAGCAGCAGATGGAAAAGATGATTAAAATTAGAGGACACGGGGGCTTAATCCTACATTCTGCCCTCCCCATCCCACTCATGCTTACTCTAACCTCCCCCACACACATACACTAAACTGTCTCTCAAGCCCACTTAGATGATCTATCTCTGAGGTTCCTTTGAGCTCCAAAGATAATGCACTTTATCCATCAAGACACTTTTAGCAGACTAGCCTAATCCCTTCCCACTGAAGCTAACTCTTTCTGCAGACACCTTCACCCTTTCATTCTGTCTGCATGACCAGCCCCATATTAACCTGGTCCCATCTCTCTGGAAAAGTCCAGTCTTTCCTTTTTCTCTCGCCACCCCCATTCCTACTGAGCCCAGGCACTTCTCTCTTACATCCACACCTCCACATCCCCCCATTACACCAACCCTTGCATCTTCACTTCTCAAAGTCTCCAAGATGTCAGAGCATCCCCAAAAGGCAGAATGAATTGAAGTCATTGAGGAATGTCAAGATAGGCAAGTCAGACAAGCAAAGATGGTTGATATCATCCTGCAAGAAATAATAATAATAATTACCCAATGCTAAAGAAATGTTCAAGAGGCAAGCAAGGCTCTTCTCCAGGAACCATAAACTCTAGAAACAGTAAGAGGACAAATAATAGGGCAGCATCTTGACCATCCCGAAGGATATCCTCAGAGAATATTCTCTCTTGACTTCTCCATCATAGACTGACTCGTACATGACTTTGCTGATTACAAAGTACTTTCTCCATCCCTGTCCTTGTGTTTCTAAGTGACAGAGACATTAAGCAAGTGAGAGTTAAGAAAGTCTGTTTTAAAGAAGGAAAGAGTATCTAAAACATTAAAGATCAGCACAGTGAGGCACAGTCATCAGCTCAGAACTGGCCCGGGTTAGAAGACCAGCACCCAAATCCTTCAGGGACAGAAATGTCAGCCTCACAGGAATGGAAGACACTCACTGCAAATCGTAGTGTTCCCTCTCTCTGCCAACACTTGTCTAAGCTCTTGGGTCGATCACTTAGCCTCCTCTGGGTTTAAGTTGTATCTGAGTAATTAAGGGGTTCAATCAGGTATTTTCTAAGAACTCAATCTATCTAAAATTCTCTAAAATTTTGAAATTTATTCCCAAAAGCTAAGATTCAAGTTCCTTTCCTGAAGTGTACCAAAAAGGCTTCCAGTGATACTCAATCACAAAGAACAGCAAACACCAGGGAGTTGGGACTCTTCAGCCAGAGAGCAAGTGCAAACACCCTGCTTCTCTCATCCATCTTGTATGTGGCCTCCGGGCGAGAGCTGCATTAGTCAGGGAAGCGCTGGCCCTTAACAGGGTCTGCGGATCAGACATTCACCTGAGATCTCACTAAGTAAAACTTGCAAAGGGAAGACGAGATCTAATGAAAGAAGAAAATATATTGAGAAGAGGCCGAGGGTACAGGTGCGTGACCGGAAGAGTTAAGGACAAAAATACTGAGTTGCTTTGAGGGCTGCTTGGTTGGGTGAGAATCTGAGGTGAAGTCACGTATTCAGGAGGCAATTTCTTTAACAAGGGACTGAGAGAGACGTCGGTTCCCATGGCCAGGGGTCTCCAGAGAGAGGGCTTCTCAAGGGGGATTGCCCAGGGCCACAAATTGTTGCTGGACAGATAAGTAGGGGCGCTAGGGCGTGAGGAACTAGGGATGCTCTGCTTGGTGAGGGTAACTGGTTACTCTGGACACATAACTGACGGGGGACCCCCAGGCTTTTGGGGATCCCCTAGCTGCCTAGAAGGCGGGGCTGGAGGACCTCAGGCTGTGGGCACGCCCTTGCCCAGGCCTGCAGTAGCCGCCCTCGCCAGCTGGCCCACCGCCCTGCCCGACTCCCCTCCCTCCACCCCAAGCCAAGCAGGGGTGCGCGCGGGGTCCCGCCGCTGAGCTGGCTCCCTCCGTCCTCCCCACAACCCGGCGGGTGCTGGCGGAGCTCCCGGGGGACAAGACGGAAAGCACCACGGATGCGCGAGGGGGTGTGGGAAGCGGGGTGGGGGGAGTGGGGAATGCGGCAGCCTGCCACCCCCCCGCGACAGCCCAGCCCCCCGCCACCCCCCTCCGCCGCTATCCGAATGGTTTGCTCCGAGCGCCCTATTTAATCCCCGCGACTGCAGCAGCGCCGGTTCCCTCCCGGTCCCCGCCTCGGCCCCGGGCTTGGAAGCGGCTCGGGGCGCCCTTTCGGCCAGCGGCGTCGCCCACCCGCCACCCCCCAGCCCCCCGCAGACCCAGCCCGGAGCCGCGGGGAAGCGCGATGGGGGCCCCCTCCGCCGTGCCCCTGCTCCTGCTCCTCGCCTGCTGCTGGGCGCCCGGCGGGGCCAACCTCTCCCAGGACGGTGAGTGGGGGGCGGGGGGCGCCAGGGGAGGGGGCGGCCCGAGGCGGAGGCCGGGTCGGGAGCGGGCGGGAGAGCCGCCGGCTTTGTTTGGCCCCGGGGGTTAGAGTCGCCGGGCGCTGGAACACCCAGCGTCTGTCTCAGAGCATCTGTCTCTGAGGACCGCGGGGTGTGCCGGCGTGTGCACCCTCCGTGTACACCGTCGAGCGTGTCTGCGTGTGCACCAGGGTCTCGATCCCGGGCCGAGGTCGGCTGTGAGCAGCCCGGGGTCTGGCTGTGTTGATGTCCGTGTGCGCGTCTGGGTGTGCGCGTCTGTGTTGGTGTCTGGTCCTGCGTTTGTGTCAGTATCTGTGTGTCTGTCTGTGTCAGTGTGTGTTGGGGGCGGAGTGAGATCTGTCGCCGCTTCAGTCAGGGCGTGTGTCGGGTGTTTGTGTATGTATGTCTGTCGGGGTTGGGTGTCCAGAGCAACCCCCCAAACTGCTGTATGCAAACATTCTGCTCCCCGCGCGTCCCCCACCGGCGGCGGAGCTGTGAGTGGGCAGGAAGGGGGCCTGGGTGAGGCTGCTGAGGGGGGCGTGCGCGAAGAAGGGGCTTCTCCTAGGAGCAAAACAACAACACAGGGCAGTGCCCCCCTCCACTGGGCTGTGTGCCTGGCGGGGGGCGCAGACAGGAGTCGGTACTTTGGGCAAAAGCGGGGATCAAGATATTTGGGGAGGAGGATACAAGGAAAACCTACAGCATTCCTGTTTTTCCCAAATTTGGGGCGGGGTAGCATACCTAGTCCCTCTGCCCCAGTCTGCAACTCCAACCGTCTTGGGTTTGTAATGGTAGAGACAGAGGAAGGGAGTCGGGGGAGAAAAGGAGGCGGGGCCGGGGTCAGGGGACTTGGGTAGAGCCCCTCCCGCCCTGGCCCGGCTATGTAGGTCAGCGCTGTGGGGGCGCCTCAACCTTCTCAAAGGCTGCTGACAGTTCATAGGGTGGCACGGGGGCAGTTAGTAGGGAGACCAGGACGCGAGGCCAGCTCACAGCCTCAGGTCCCCAGGGAAGGGAGGGCGGGCTGAGGGACTGAAGGAATGCAGCCTCCTCCTCTCCCTCCACCTCCTTCGGAGGTGGGCCGGGTGGGGGAGGGGAAGGGGACCGGGCCCTCTGCTGAGTGAAGGGAGGTGGGGAACACGGGGGGAGGGTGGTGGCTGTGCCCGGCCAGATGCCAACGAAAAACAGAAAGAACCGCAGGGGAGGAGAAAGGGGAGGCGGCTCCCGGGCGATGGACCCAGTGGCCAGCAGGGATGGGCACAGGGCGGGGCGGGGTGGAGAGAGGAGGGGTTGAAACTGAGGAGGATGATGTAGAGAATTTCATCGGAGGAAAACAGGCGAAGAGCCAGGGTGCCGGAGGAATTATAGCTCCACCTTGCCTGACCTCCCTCAGTCAGGTCTCCATCAAGGTAAAGGAACTTCCCTGGTGCGAGGACTTGTGAGGACTCAGAGGATCCCCTCCCTAGACTGGCTGGCAGACTCCTCCCACCCTCTACTCAGCCAACTCCCTTTGGGCACGTCCTGCCCAGGCATCACCTAGACAGCGGCACCCCCTTTCC
Source organism: Hystrix cristata (assembly GCA_004026905.1). NCBI lineage: Eukaryota > Metazoa > Chordata > Mammalia > Rodentia > Hystricidae > Hystrix > Hystrix cristata. The sequence continues at coordinate 105,507 of PVJO010001507.1, read as the reverse complement.
CCTACCTCGAATCGCCTTCCCCAGAGGACTGTACTGATGACCCTGTTCACAGAGGAAGTGAGCCAGTCCTGGGGGAGTGCAGGCTGAGTGCAAGGCAAAGACAGGCTGCTGGGGGTTTGCTCAGTAGTGACCCTCCTGCTAGGCCTTGACTTCCAAGTGCAGCCCCTGGCCTTCCTGCTCTGCCGAGTAAAAGAGAGGCAGGTGTCACCCAAACTGCAATGGTTTGGCAGTGGGAACTGACGGTGCCAAGCTAGGACCTAAAAAGAGAAGAATATGTCATCCCAGAAAGCTTCACGCTCTTCTACTCCAGGATGCAAATGCTGGAGACTAGAGTAAATCTGTATAGGAGCCAAGTCTTCCTTCGCCAACTGCACTGTTCTTTCTTGGTCCTCAACTTGGTCATCCAGTCTGTAGGCAGGCTTAAAGCTGAAAGACAGAAAATTTCTCTGTTCTCGTACTTAGAAATAGGTCTCAGAGAAGGAGCTTGAAGCAAAGAGTGGAGCGCAGTAACTTCTGAATGGGGAATTTCAAGAGAAGATGTCAGAACACAGGAGATGAAAATTGGGGTCTCTTTCCAAGGAAAAGTCAAGCAAGCGTAGTTTTCCTTCTACAGCATCACGCCTACCATGTATGTTATCTGAAGATGTACCGGTGTTGGAGATATATCCACAAGAGCTCCTATTTTAAATTCATTCTGCCCCTTGCTTTCTGGGTCTAAGAAAGCCAGCTCTGAGAGTGGGAGGGAGATGCATAGGCTTAATGCTCATGTATGATGGTCCTAAGGCCCATTCTGAGGGAGGTTGTCCAGGATCCCTGAGGTCACCTGGGGCACCCAGGTAGGGCAAAAAGCAGTACGTATCTTAATTGACAGTGTTAGCCCAAACTAGGAAAGATGTGGTGTGAAGGTTCAAAGGTGAAGGTTCAAATGCTCTAATACACTGATGCTTTCAGTGCTTAAGTGTATTGTGCTAAGATGGTTATTTCTATTTAGAATAAAGAAAGCAAACCTCATGTGATGCTGGGATATATAGTTCCCTGGAGTACAGCATAAATTTTTAAGGCTTCCTATGACTGAATACAGATTAAAAGACTGGAAAAAAGCAACCAACTGGTATCTACCATTAGTCCTGTAGCTACAAGATCTGGAATTTACCCCTGATCTTTCTTCTCATAGTTCTCCACCAGTATTGGCAAACGTTGGCAACTTTACATTTGAAGGATACAAAGCCCATGAACTTAATATACCCTGTGGCCATCTCTCTGCTGAGCAGTTTGACATTCACTGTTGTGACCAGCCTCCCTTAAATTCCTCCTTCCTGTTGTTTTCAGCACTGTGATTTGACCTAGTGTAGAGAAAGATGGATGGACAACCTTGCTTTGCTTCAGACCAGGTTAGAGTAATTTAACCTTGTACTTTACTGTCCCACACTTGAATATCTTTTCCTTTCCAATGACCTTCTGTCCACTGCCATCCATTCTGCAGCCCCCTGGCCAGGTGCCCAGTGTGGAGATCATGCCCAGTGTGCCGGAGAAGTCCAGCAGGCATTTGCTCTAAAGCTACCCACAGATCTGCTTGGCAGCACTGCTCCAACCAGGTTCTGTCCCTCTTGCAGCCATAATTGCTCTGATCTGCCTGTTCCTGTTCTTTGCCCCAGCTGCAGCTATAACTTTTGAGAAGGATACGCTCTCCCTTAAATCATGTGCATCTTCTAGCATAGGGAAGTTGAGATCATCAGAAATATGTAGGCATAGTAGAGTTTAGTTAATCCCCTGAAGAGCCAGCCTGTCCAATGTGAGGCCCAATCTATGGAACATCAGCTGCCTGTCAAGCAGTTATGGCAAACATTCTAGCTTAAGATTTCCCTAGATCTTGGCAGCGTTGCTGGTAGTTTCCTCTAGGGAAGTGGTTTTCTCGAAAAGACTGCTTTTCAAAAAAATAAAAAAATAAAAATAGAACAGACCAAAGGAGAATTGTTCATGCTGAAATAGAGAAGACCTGTAGCCCGTGCCCACTTCTCGGCTTCCTGGCTCTCCTATTATCTTTAAAAGACAAACTGAGGTTCTGTACACAGTTCAGAATCCTTCGCCTTAGACTGAGAGCAGAAGGAGCTAGGGCGTTACCCATAGGCTTTCATTCCTTCTCCTACCTGAGGAAAAAAGAGGCCCAAATCTAATTTCAAGAGTATCTTCTTGGGGATATTCACTATTCATTTGGAGGGTGACTCATAGTTCTGCAGCCATAAGATTCCACAGATGGAATCTTTTTGGTGTTCTGGTCACTTTGAAACAGCAGACTGGGTAGTCGTGCCGCTGCTCTGTAAATCTTCAGGCTTTATTTTGGTACTTCTTGCTGTTACTATACTTTCTTGCGGTCCAAATAATATGTAGATTGAGATCAAAAGCTGCTTCTCCTTAAGTCACATGCTAGGAAAACATGTTCAGTTACCACCAGAGAAATAAAACCCCAAGGGTTATGCCTAGTCACATTCTTCACTGCTTACCACTCCAGTGGAGCTGTCTACTGGCCCAACAAATCCTGCTTTGTCATCTAGTTTTCAGTAATGGAACTTCCTCTAAGGATGGTGATCTAGATTCCAGATTGTCCTGAAAGCAAGCAGAGGATTGGACCAGCTCTTTGCTGACTATCGAATGAAAAATGCAGGGTATTGGAAAGTTTGGGTAATTATATCTTCTTTTGCCTTTCAAAAAAGTTACAATTTAATGTTTCCTGTTTAACCATTGGCTATAGGCCAGTATACTGGAAGATTTTGTTTCCTGTAAGAGGACATGTTACAGGGGTCCACCCATAAGCTCAGGAGAAGATTCCAAACTGTAAGACCCCAGCCAAAGTAAGGGTAGCCAACCCATGCCATTGTAAAATGGAGAGCACATCTCCAGGGCAAAGACCTATCTTTGTCACCACCCCCAGGATCAGCAGTCGTAATGATTCTTTACAAAGTGAGAACCAGAACCGGCAGGTGCTCAGAGCTCTTATAACTATGAAAGTAAAACCCAACTCATTATTATATGTGACAAAGAGACCCATTCCTTCTCTACCGAGAAGCCAAACTCTTAAGAGTTGTGAACACATGTACTTGTGGATATATTTGCAAAACAGTAGTTCAGTAAAGCTTCACTAAAGCATCAAGCATGGAAGAAAGAACCTTTATCCTCTTTCCAACATTTCCCTGAGTGTTAGAGTGACCGAATATCCCAACTAACAAGATCTCTAAGCCCTCTTTAAGAGGTATGACCACATACATCTTCTCCATGTATGATTCAGTACGGACTACGTATATAAATTTAGGGTGTATCAAGACCGTCCTATTCGTCTCGTAACCTATCTGATGATAGCTCACCTTTTGACAGGGGCACAGGCTCTATAGACTGTTTCCTTCATTAGAAGATAAGCCTAATGTTCTTCATAATGAGTTGTAGCAAGTTAGAACACCTACCATCACCACTAATACCTAAGTAATTAATACAACTATAAAGCCTGGAGTCTACAGACTAAGTCTGGCAGTGGTTCTCATATTTTAGGATTATCTCATGAGAAGTTCAAACAAGTACTTCGGAAAGTCTTTAGAATAAATGATGGTGGTGGCACGATCCTGATAGAAGCCTTGATATTTGTTCTTAAGATCTGTATGAATGAGAGCAGGCTGTCAATCTATGATCCTGGTTTGCCTGTTCGGGGTGGAACAAATCACCTGTGCTCTGAGCTCTCCATGGTGCTAGTCCCTGACAGTGACAGCCAGGCTCTTCTTGGTGCTCTCCATGGTCCTGCTCTATCTCCACGCTTCATAAACTCCTTACTCTCTCCTTGGTGCAGCCCTCAAACCAAGGCTGAACTCTCCTTCCCCTGCCCACAACACAAACGCATGATCTTGGTTATGGTCCCTGACCTACTCCAAGCGGGACCAAACCTTGAGATTCAGATCTGGTGAGTCCTGTGGGTATCTATTCAACTGTAGGAGGCTACAAAAACTCAAATTCTTCTCAGGTTAAAAAAGAAGTGCATTTTGAGATGCTCTGGAAGCTGGGGTCTATAGTGACCTCAGATGTCCTCAGAAGAACTGGATGTTTGCTATCTCTGGGCTCACAGATTAAAAACAGAACTACAGTTGTCAGGTTTTAGATCAAGGAAGTATTGCTTATACATGATAATATATACACACCATAGATGTGTAATATAAATGAGTCCCACCTGGTTCACTAGCATGCACCTTTCAGTAGCATTCTGAGCCTGAAAATTCGCTCTGTCCCATCATGGTGTTTATTTTCCTTTTCCCTCAAACTTAGCAAATGCAGAGATGCTTGAGGTTATCAGAATAGGTAATAAAGAAATCCAATATATAAGAGGCATGGAAAACAAGTCTCAAAACCCTAACTCATTTTCCCCACTTTTACCACTTTGTAAATGACTAAATATAACCATCCTATTCCAGAGTCCAGGGATGGGCCAGATTGTAGTAGATACATTTTTAAACTGGATTCTACTACTCTTTGAGGATATCCAGCAATAAGTTGAAAATGTCAAGTACACTCAACCTTTGTCAGCCTTAGACTAGCTAGCCTGTTCTTCACATCACATCAGAGCTACACAAGCTTCTTCCCTAAATGCTTCTCTGTCCCATGCCAATGTCTGCATGCTAGTTCGTATAGCAGCTACACTTATAAATGACCCAGAGCAGAATCTACATGGGGAGATGCGCTTCCAGAATGAATTTCCAGGACCCTCTATCATTTCCTTATTTGAAACAAGGAGAAGCTTCCTCCCTCAAGGACAATAAGAGTGATTTATCTCTGTGAGCAAGCCCTCCACAGGACAGAATTGGGGTTACAGTAGCAGCTGGCGTGTCTCACATCAACTCATCTCCCAGAGGCCCCTGTCCTCGTGAAGACCAGACATATTTCACAAGGAGTTTAAATGCAGAGATTCCAACATATTTTTCATTATGTATATCTATGTGAACTCTTACCTCTAGGGTTCTTTAACCCTCTCATCTCTCTCCATCTCCTCCTGGAGGTCTCCAAGGGAATGACCAGAAAGCTAAATAATATATATACATATTTTTAAGCTACAATGTTGTCTTCTATAAGGATTAATTTTCCCTTCCCCCAGCTAGGCTGGCACTTAATTGTATGCTGACTGCTAATTATAAGCACCTTTAGCTCATTTACCTCCAGCTCAGGGTCAGGAAAGTCAGGTGCATCCCCTTACCCTACAGAAAAGAAAAGAAAAGAAAATGAAGGCTGATACAGTATCTCAGCCATTCAACTCTAAACTGGTCATTACTTGTCTCCCCTCTTGCTTCATGTAGTTCCAGATACTGGCGAGACAAGATGGAGAACTAACACTATTTCCAGTATTGGATTTCACTGGGAATATGCAAATTCTTGTTCCATTTTTTATTTTTTATCCTCTCTGCCCTGGCTGTTTGCTTCCAAATCTGATTCTAGAATTCTAGCCAAAGCCTCGGGCATAGTAAAACACTCCTGAAGCTGTACTAGTTCACTGAATCTCTGACTTGCCCAACGCTTCTTAGAAATGCACCAAGACCCCAATAAGTATACCAATGACAGGTAACTTGGGATTCATCATCATGTTCAGTCTTCAGAGAACCCGGGGCCAAGTCCTTCTATCATTATAAAATGAGAGGCCAGTTTTACCATCTGTTCCTAACCATTTGTCATCCAGCAAATGCAAAAATTAGAGTGGGACAATGTCACTCACTAGTTCTTACTATTTCTCATACTTCTTAAGAGATGAAATCTTTCCAAACGTGTAATATATGTTTCTCCTCCAATCTCTATCCTGTAATCTTACACGAATATAAAAAAGACCATCACTAAGCCCCCAGGCCTCCCATATTTTCATTTATCCTCAACTGCTGCTCAATGCCAACTCTTTTCTGGTTTCTGAGCCCTGGAGCCCAATGTCAGTAACAGATGGACTGAGCCTCAGCCCTGGGGAGGCGAGGATTCTGGCCCTCTGCTGGGAAGTCTCAGCAGAAGAAAGAGCCTCAATTCTGCTTTGGGGAGAATCTCTGAGTTTAAGCCATATGGTTTTCTGGAAGTAAGGGGTTCTGATTAATATGGGCATGTGAAAGGGGCTCTGTATCTGGGTCATAACAAAAGCTGTGTGTTTGTGTCAGAGAAAATAAAAACAGAGGTCTGAATAATGAGAATCACAGTGTGTTGCATGTGTGTGCATTGAAGGGCACATACTGAAGGAGAGAAGGAGGGTAACCTGGTTGGAATATGCATGCATCTTAAGGAATAGAAATGAACGTATACTCACATCAAAGATGAGACACTCAATGAAGGCTTAAGCAGAGAGGAAGAAATCTTTCTGTCAAAACAGTATTATTTGCCATTTGGGGGATTGTGAGCTCTGTAGACTTGGAAGAATGTGTCTATTTCGTGGAAGAGTTAAATTCCCAGGAAGGCACAAAGTAAGGCTAATGTGAACAATGTGCCACTCTTAAAAATACAGATTTTTTTTTTAAGTGAGAAGAATGGAGGGGAGAGAGTAAATCACAGTTAGGCTTGGGGAAATCAGGGAAACTAGAGTAGTGTGGGTGTGTGGAGCGGAACACATTTTTCTTCATGTAATGCTCCTAACCGTTGCCCTGAACCTGTCATCCACACCCTGACTCTGATCATCCAGTGAAGGGAAACAGTAAAAACAAGTCAGGAAAATCAGAACCAGCAGAGATGAATGCTTTCTTGCCTGCCTCCCAACAAATTAAAATTTTTCGTAGCATTGTTACCCCACCACACCAAGCCATCAGCCTGAAATATCTAAGGGACAACATAAAGAGCAAAAGAGAATGAGCTGGAGCCATTAAGAAAGGGATTCAACCATGTGTTGAAATGGAGATTAAGGCATCGGCATACACGCTAGGACAGAGCAAGGTGCTAGAACCTGGACTGAGATCCCTCATCCCTGAAGAACTTGTTCTTCTCCCTGACCTTTTGGCCTCTCCTACCCATTTCCCATCCCATTCTTCCCAAACCCTCCCAATGAGCTACATGAATTCTCTTTTAACTCTCTTCTGTTTCCTTTCCCAAGTACTTTTCTAAAGGAGGTGGGGAGCGGATTCCCCCAGTTCTATTACATATGTGTACAACCAGGAAGATAAATTTAGGGAAAGGGTATGAAATCCCTCTGCTCAGTGGAAGGGGACGATGAAGAATTCAGACAAAGCCCAGCCTCCTGACTCTACCGTATGAGAATGCAGAGCCCAAGTCAGACCTGTCCTCGTTTCTGCAGTGTGTGATCGTAGTGGGAAGGCAGTGAGGCGATGGGATAAGCTGGCACGCCTAACTTGCTCCAGGCTGTATCATCCCTGGGAGAGTCAGTACCTGCACAGAACCTGCTCGGCAGAAGTTCTCACTAAGCCATCCCTGCGCGCTGCCTCCTCCCACCCTCGCAGCGTCTCAGCACAGACTGCTAAATGCTCCTCTAGAGCACACAGCCCCAGTCCTAGAAGGAAAGAGCTAAGGCAAGGAAGGGGCTCTTTGGGGATCAGATCACCCTCCTTTCCGTCTCCAAACTGCGGTTCTTCTTGTGACAACTCGGTATCGGCTACAGGGGGGCTTGTTTTGGTCGGGGGCCAGCCCAGGGCTCCCTCCCAGTGTTAATGCAGCAAGAACACTGACTCAATAGCAAATCAAAGCAACAGCTGTCCCCACCTCTTCTCTGCCACCCACTTCCCAGTCTCTGCTCCTCGGAATCTTAACTAAGTCTCTGAGGGCCCCCTCAGCCTACCACAAGCCCACTTCTGCCTCCAGATTTTTTCTCCCTCTAGCTCAAGAATAGGACAAGAATAGGGTGGGGTTTTTTTTGGGGGGGTTTCTTTTTCTCTCTCATCTCTTCTAGCCCGTCTCCCACTTCTCAACCAGGTTAATATTCTTGCAGCTCTCCACAGCGCACACGTCAGCAGGTACGTGTACAGGCACACACATGTGCACACACTGCCTATCCTCACAATCACTCTCTTCAGTGCCTAAGTACACGGTGGCTTTGTCCTTCAGCCTCCTCTTTTGTGGGGACTGAAAATTGCCAGTGAGGCTGGCAGTTTGGGAACAGATACCATCTGTCACACATTCAGGGGCTCCTTCCCCATCTCACTTCCTGAACCTGCTTGGTTCTTATTAGACTTTCTTTCCCTGAGGCCTGGGGTCTTAGGGTTCTTCACTGCCCTATGTAAGGAGACAGGAAATAGGGAGGATGGATGTCAGGGGATGTAAAATCATACTCAGTGCAAACTTAACCTCTGAATTTGTACTCCATAAGGATCAGATATACCCTAACGATGAATACAGAAGACCAGAGTTATAACCATAGCGCCTACTAACTGCCTGTGTGACCATGCTCACATACATACACCTCTCTGAGCCTGGGCCGGCCCCTCATTGTTAAAATGAAAAGAGCGGGCCGGGGGATGTGGCTCAGTAGCACAGTGTCTCCCTAGCATGTGTCAGGCCCTGGGTTTCATCCCTAGTTCTGTAAAATGAAAGTGAGAACAAAAACAACACATCACACAGGACAGGAGGTGACAGGGGAGAGTTTGGATTGAATGCTGCTTAAGATCCGGTCCCGCTCTGGGAGCCTAAGGGAGAAGTGCACAAGTTTGAGCCCAACCTTGGTAATTTAGTGACTTAAGAGCACATCTTCTCAAAACAAAAAAAATAAATAAAGGAGGGGCTGGGGACACAGTGCAGCCTAGGCCCTAGGTTCAATCCTCACTATCAAAAAAAAAAAAAAAAATCCTGTCAGCTCTAAGTGTCTATGCTTCTAAGAATCATAGAAGAGAAACTATCTTAAGCAGAATGAGGTGTAACAGAAAGAGGAGAGGAATTATTGAACTTTTACAATACGGAGTCAGAAAGAACATTAGCTCCATCCTGTCTGATAGAATCAATGACCTCTGGCCATTAGGAGTCAGCAGAAAATGACCAGACATAAAAGTTGGCTGCTTCAAGTAATATCCAAAATATATTTCTTCACCACATTTTAAAGTTTCACACTTTTTTCTGAACATACGGCTATGGAAAAAAAATATTTTAGGGGCTGGGGATCAAACTCAGGGGCTTGCACCTGGCTAGGTAAGCACTCTACAACTTAGCTAAATCCTCAGCCCTGGAAAAATGTTTCTGATTAACTGGAGGGTTTTTTTGTTTGTTTGTTTTTATTTTATTTGTTTTACTTTAGTAGGAAAAGGTTACCACCAACATAAGCTTTTCATTCTGACTCCACCCTCACGCCCACCACAGACAAGTTAGCTAACTACCCCAAAGAGTCCCTCCTCATTTAGCCTGGACACTCCTAGTCAGTCACACACTCTTCCCAAGACACAAGAGCCTTTCACGTTCAACCTGCTGGGAACGGAACTGAAAGACGTCTTCAAGGTGCACTATATAAAACTGCTGAAGCCAGACTGAGTTCTTCCAAACCTAAACCTTTTGGATAATCTAATAGTGTGGGTCCCCTGGTTCTATAAACCCTGGATCAGTGGTTTAGGCCAAGCTAAAGGGCTAACCAGCGTGTTAGGAACATTCTGTAGTGAAGATTCTCTCTTCCACCTCTATTTACCAGCTCTTTACACTTATATCCTGTGGGCCTCCTAGGAGAGTACGCAAAGTCAGGAGAGAATAGTGACTCCAGGCCCTTGAGGCTGCTTGATAAACAAGACTCCAGGAGGAAAAATCAGACAGCAAGAGAGATAACAGAGGGAGTAACAAGGAGGAGCAAGGTCGCCTTAGCCCAGTCACAAGGGCGCCCAGTCACAAGGGCTTAGCAGGGGAGCGGGGAGGGAGCAGGCAGCTGAGGTGTGACTGAGCACCCAGGCTTTGCTGGGACTGCGAGCTGGAGTGTATCTGAGCTCAGACCATGCAGTCCTCCTTGAGGGCACCTGCTGCCTGCGAGGAACAGAGGTGCATCCCCCAGGAACCCCAGAGAAAGAAGGAAGCATACGAGATGACAGAATCACTCCCACCTCTCAGAGTGCAGTTTCCATCGGACTGTCCTGTAAGGCTGCAGATATTCAGGAACAAAGAATTCAGGGAGGACAGACCGAGTTACAAAGGCATGGAGGGCATGAAGCAGAGGAATATTTTGGTACTCAGGACCTCAAAATCTTAAACTAGGAAACACAGTGACTTCAATAAATGTGGCACAATTGTGGCTGCCTAGGACCAATTATAGGAAGTTAAGTGTAAAGTGAGCCCTTTGTGACCAGGATGTTTTGCTCTCAAATCGAAGTGACTTCCCCAAATACTGAAGTTATCCTCTAAATCAGGAGTCAGATGGAACTGGTCTGATTTTCTCTAAATACACATATTCACTGTCCAAGAAAAAGGTGGCTCTAAATGTAAAGAAAAGCTCCGGGGGCCAAGTCTAACTTTGCGCGGCCTTGGTCTTTCATGCGCGACCCAAACACAGGGAAGAATTCACTCAGAAGTGGGATGTCAGGGAGGAAGCACAGTGTGATGGTCATGGTCAGGGAACCTAAACAAGAGCTTCCTAAAGGTGGAGACACCCTTCTAAAAGTGGGTCCCTTCAGTATTCTGGGCCACAGCCCCCAATGTTTTTCCCTTAGAGCTAACACCCCACCACCCACCTGTCATGGTAGTCGTGAGGAATAACAAGTAGGCCGGACGAGCAGTATTTTTAACTCTGGAGTTAGGGAAGTGCTGAGTCATCATCACCGTCACTATCAGCATCAACTCCTACTCAGAGAGCTGGTTTTCTCTACATCTGGGAGGCTGGGGATTTAGCTCAGTGGTTAGAGTGCTTGCCTCTCTACATCTGGGAAGTGGAGCTCTGGACCCCTGCACTGATGGGGCCAGCAGTGACACAGGATAACTCTGCTCCCTTGTCCCACCATCCCAAATGTGCACCTGTGACGCTGCTTGCTGCTATATGGCCCACGCGTTGTAGATTCCCCAGAAAGGACGGGGCAGGAAAGATGCATAAACCAAGCAATCAAGAGTTATAGGCTTCCCTACTAGAGTCACTTCTATCACAGATATAATACATTTTTATTCATTTGAGTCACTCATTTATTTATTCAACAAATATTTATTGAGCACTTACTATGTGTGAGGCCCTGTGCTTGCAGAGGAAAACTGAATCATAGGTGCCAATGCATGCTTTAAAGAGGCACATTAGTGAGCCTCCCATTCCCATCTCTGCTACTCTTAATATGAACAATCAGTCAGAAGGAAATCAGTGGGTGAAAAGGCTACTTTGTCCTTTAAGATGCTGAGAATCGTAAAGATACCAGAAGCCATGGGTAAATAAAACAAGAATTAAGAAACCCCCAAAGCAATGGAGGAAACAAGAAGATAATCTTTATGTTTTTAGCCTAGGTGCTGGAAAGAATACAATGAAAACATGATGGAATTGTGTTACTTTTAACTAACTATGTCTTGTTCTTTAACTAAAGAATCCCAACTGTGAGGCACTTGGGGCTACACAAAACAGGCCCAAAGGTATAGACGAAGTCATATTAAAATTCCAATTAACAATGTAATTCAGTGGGCGCAAATCATAGCACCACCATCACCCCATCACAACTTTCCAACTTGCTCTTCTGTTATTTTTATCATAGTGCAGGTGCGAATTGTAGCAATTATGTAGATGAGCCATCCCTAGCAGGCAGTGCAAGAAGAGCTCCTTCCCCTCTAGCCCTAAGCCACCACCATGCCAAGATGCATGCTTCTGTGGACAAAGGCAGGATAGTGAAAAGATGCAGAAAGCCTGAGCTTCAAGGTCGGAGACCTAAAGTGGAAGTCTGTCCCATCCCAACATTTATTACATGCATCACACAGACAAGTTCCCTAAATGAACTTCTTAACATGCGCCTAATGTCTATTAAAAGTTTGTCTAGGGGCTGGGGATTTACCTCAGTGGTCAGAGTGCTTGCCTCACAAGCACAAGGCCCTGAGTTTGATCCCCAGCACCAGAAAAAAAAAACTTTGTCTAGAATAATGCATATGAAGTACATAACTTGGATCTTAACCTATAGAAAATATTGAGAAATATCAAGTCACTCTGTCTTACAGATTTCTAGAGCTTGCACCTCTCCAGGTGGTCTACCCTCTTCTTGGCCTGTCTCTTCCTGTCCTGTTGAGTTTGCTATCTTTTGTAGAGTGACAAATTTTGAGCCTAGTTCTCACAACAGAAGATGCTCCATATCTGATTCATTTAATAAATAAATATTTATTAAGCACTTTCTATGTGCAATATGCTGTATCAGGGCCAGTTTTGGATACACAGATGAATCACATCACAGATCAACCATACTTGTAGGATCTTTGTAATTTAGGAAGGAAGCCAACCTTGCAGTGCAAAGTAGGAAATGATGTATCACTTAAGAGAAGCAGATAACGTGTTGTAACTCTGAGAAATAGGAAATTATTTCCACCTGAAACTACTGGGGAAGACTTCTTGAAAGAGGTGCCAAAAGAAGTAGGTTTTAAGAATAGAAGGAGTTTAGATATGTGAAGATGAGTGAAGAGAATTATCAACCATGTTATCATAGAAAAGGACATGGAAGCAGGAAAGCAAAAGATTTAAAGAAAATTCTTAGTAGCTTCTATGTCCAGAATATGCAACCAGTGGAGAAAAGATGCAGTCGAAAGGCAGGTTGGCATCAGACTGTACAGGATGTTGAAGGCCAGGCTAACACATCTGGATATGATCTACAAACAATGAAGTCCTTGACGGCTTAAGCAGTTACAACAGGACTGAATTCTCTCCATCCATTGTTCTGCCTGAGCAGCCAGGGCCTTCCCTCGCTAGATGGTTTTGTGGTCTCAGCAGCTGGCTTACTTGGCAGCTACTCCTTCTAAGGTCCTTGAGCAGAATTCCTGCTAATTCCACTTCAAAGCCTATTCTCTCTTTCTAGTCTGAATTCTTTGAGGGAAATCATGCTGATGTCATAAGTGATTGGCACCATCTGAATCCAAAGAAGATGCAAATCTTTCACGACTAGTTTCCAATTTCTGCTACTTATCCATGCTTCTGCTGATAGCATTTTAATCACTCATCTGCTCCCAGGAGAGTGGCCATTCAGAATTTATCACTACAGGTCTACAATTTTATAAAAACACCAAGGAAACTTTCTGGCATATTAACAGACAGTTTTCAAGAGGAGACACGAGATCATAAGAACATTTCGGAATTAGAGGGAGACATGTCACCCCCCAGGGGAAAAAATCCCAGCTACCTCTTAAACAGTTTTTAAAACACCGTAAACCAGAGTGAGTTTCTGCAAGCCTACAGAGGCAATATGCCATGCATATCCCAAATATGCCATGTATCGGAAGTTATTTGTTATTAGTCTCCTCATCTGAACAATTCAGTTTAGTCTGAATGACATACATCGCCATTTCATTTATTCCTCCTATGCAGAAGATAAATGACAGCAGATGCAGGAGGAGGGGAGAGATGAAAGAAATGTGAGCAAGGAGAAAAGCAACTAAAGAGGATGCAGAAAAAAGCACAGACGAAAGAAAGAGCAGGAGAGGGAAGACTAAGCCCATACTGTTGGGAAGAATACATGCTCCCGCTGATTAGCAGTATACCTAGCACAGAGTCAGGTATGGCTGAATGAACTGTCAACGCCAACTAAATGCACTGGGAGCCCTCTGTGAGCTAAGTGCTAGCGATGCACAGATACAAAGGTAAGGCTCTGCCCTGGACTCGCTGGGAGTTTAGATGAGGAGACTGATAACAAGGGAATCACAATGCAATGTGCTAAGATGCTTAAGAACCAGGAGCTGTTGAAAGAACTTCCAGGAGCACCACAAGCAAGAGGATTCTTGAGAAGTGTTCTATTTAGTTACTTTTAGGTAAGTCATGGAGCCTCTATGAACCTCATCTTAAAAAGTCATTGTATCTGGTGCCCATCTCTAGAGTTGTTCTGAGGTTAAATGGATTCATGACTGGAAACTCATTCTGCACGCTCAAAGACGGATGCCCATGTGTGAGCCAGCTACTTTCTCTGCTCATCTGGGCAAAGGCTTGTTTAGTGCTTTGTGCTCTGGGTACCAATCCAGTGGAGTGAGCACTAAGCACTGTCCCCTTGCTGGCTTCTCACTGTCCCTCCACCATCCAGGGCCTTAGCACAATTGACACAGCGCACCCTCAAACACACAAAGCAGAGAAGAATAGGAAACACTCACCAATGTCAGGTTGCCTCCATCCCTGATGCCCAGAGAAAGCAGCGTCTTGCAGGCGGGCACCCAGGGACATTCTCTCTGCAGGATGTGACCGCCCTGTCCCTTCCCTGGCGCCCTCTCCTCCCAGGCCCCTCCTTCCCTTCCTCTCTCTTCATCAAACCTCCCCGGGCCCCTGTCCCCAGCCTGCTTCTCTGTACCTGTTAACAGTGTTTCTCTTTCCTTTACTGTCCCTCCCATGTGCATTGGCCAGGCCCCTGTACATGTGAGAAACAGGAAAAGGGGCCTGCTCCAGAGGCCGATGACGCTGTGAAGCCACACTAGGACTCGCTCCTGCCCGCCCGGGCTCCCCCGCCTCCCTCCCCACTTCTCCTTCCCTGGACTCCCTCTTTCCCTTTCTTCTAATTCAGCAATTCTCTCCCCAGTCCTGCTCCCTTTCTTCCCGAAGGACCCTGACTAAGTCCATATCCCACTTCTTTCTTCAGTCTCGCCCACTCACCTGCTCTCTCTGGGCTGCAGCGCCCTGTCTCCTCCTTCCCTTAGTGCCGGACTCGGGAGCGTGCGGGACCACCGCAAAGTTTCCCTGGACCTCCGGCCGGCGACTAGTGGCTGCTCGGGTCTCCGCAGCCGATGACCTCACTGAGTCTCGTCCACGTGATTGGTTACTCGGGGGGCTCTCTGGCGCGAGATCCTGAAAAGATTCGCGCTTTCAGTTTCTTTGTCCCGCCGCCTCTTCAGGTGGCGTTGGGAGAATTGTGCCCTGATGCTATTGTACCTAACAAAAGGATTGAGATGCTACCTAGCGGGAAGAGAGGTGGCCTGGCCAGCCCAGAGTGAAGAAAACAGAGTGGGTTTTTTTTTTTGGTTTTTATGCTTTTTTTTTTTTTCCTGGCAAACCGAAGAGTAGAGTCGGTGAGGCAAGGGGCTAAGCGCATAAGTAGGAAAAAGTTTCAGAGTATCTGAGAATCCCACGGGAGGTAAGAGTCTGGGAAGGAGTGGAGCGACTTCCTTCCCTGACCTTGATCTCTTTCTTCGGAGAATTGAAATCAGGCCTTTAATTTCTAGTCTTTGTTCTATTTGTAGGCTCTTAGACGAGTCATTTCATTCTTCTTCAATTCTGCCAAACAGAAATGATAATACCAGTGTGTGTGTGTTTCAGATATAGTAAAAGGATTCGATGTGAAAGTAGTAGATAATATGGTATTTAAAAAAAAATCCTGGATAAGGAATGAAAAATCTACAGTTATGTTTGATTTTTCTGTAGTACCTCCACCAAGTCACTTTTAGGCTACTGGGATTCACTATCTTAATCTGTGAAATGGGAAAACCAGACCAGACAATCTTCTAAGATCTCTTTGGCTCTAACATTATGTGACTGACTGATAAAATCAAGCTCTTCCTTGAACTTACTCCTCCAGAGGACAAATCACTCACTTTTTCAGTACTTGAGTTAATGTTGCACCTTTCTGTTAGGTATCCTGGCGGACCTACTTTCAGTAGAGGCCCAGCTTCTCCCGCACTCCCATAGTGACAGCATAGACCCAAAGGGCAGCAGTCCATGCAGGGCTCATCCTTGATGGAGATTCTCTCCCCAGGCTACTGGCAGGAGCAGGATTTGGAGCTGGGAACTCTGGCCCCACTGGACGAGGCCATCAGCTCCACAGTCTGGAGCAGTCCTGACCTGCTGGCCAGTCAAGGTGAGACTCCAGGTGCCTCATCTCAACGTCCCTCAGATGCTCTCATCCTCACGCCATCTTCCTCTCGTGTTCCTCTGCCCATGTCCTCACTCCCCTCATTGCTGCACAACTCTTTCTCCTTCCCATGTGACATTTAGCGCTTAGCCTTGCACCACCACATTCCCTGTCCCTCCCTCACTCTCGTATGGAGACTACTGTGCCCGTGCCTCATTCCAAAACTAAAGTGATTCCAAGAGGAACACATCACTCCGCATACAGAAGTTCGGCAAAGCTGCGACCAGGGAAGAATTCTTCAATAGGAGCCAGAGATAGGGCTTGCCAGTCTCTGGCTCCTGTTGGTATATGGGAATTGGTATGTGGCTATGATAAGTGAAATATTTCCCAGACTTTTGACTAAGAAATGTTAAGATTCTATCACTTCCAAGTTGACACAGCCAGTTCAGTCGGTGGCCCACTAATCTCTTAATTCCCAAGTTAGAAGATGACCTTGAGAAGTAGCCCAGTGTGAAGAGCCCTGCACCGAGAGATGGAAGAACAGAGTTCAGTCCTGAGTGGAATTAGTAGAATGAGCTTAGGCAGCGCCTTCTCCACTGCCTTACTGCCTCCATCGGTAAGGCGACAGAATTGGATTCATGATCCGTAAGATCTCACTTTGTTCTAATTTGTACCATTCCAAACAGTAAAACTAGCCATCAGGCTTTGTGCCCCATTTTGGAAATGACCAACCTGAATGGCTGATGTTCGGTGCTGATGCTTGGTGTTGACTCTGACTCCTCATCGTCACTCCCTCGGTCCTCCTCTCTTCCAGGGCTGCTCAGTGTGTACCTCTTGGCAGTGGAGTTCCGGTGACTAAGAAAGAAAGGAATAGGGGGACAGGGTTGTTTTTAAAATGCTCAGTTAGAGGAAAGTAGGAGGAAGTTTCTTGGCTTCCTATCCTGATGTGAACAATGCTGGCTAAGTAACAGAGTGCAACAGAGAGAGTTTGTGGATGCTTTAGGATCAGAGTTAGAAGGTGTTTATTTTAGATTAGTTCTGTGGAGCTCATTGCTGTTAGGTCACAGAAAGTCAGTCTGCAAATGAGGGCATCAACACTGAGAATCAGAATCCATACTGTGGGGAACACGGAACAGTATTGGGTGGAGAAAGAAGGTACCGGGATCTGAGGGGCTCACAACTAGGTTTGACTGGAAGGGATTCAAAGGACTCATCCATTAGGCACCTTGTTAGTCCTTTTTCTGTTTTGTTTGTTTAACTTGACTACAGAGAAAGGGGTTAGAATGCGTGCTTTCATCTCATGGAAGGAAAAACTTTAAATCTTCACTCTCTAGTATGTTATCAGGATGGCGATTTGGGTCTGTGTGCTGGGAAGTGGGGAAGACGACTAAAGGAAATTTGCAAGGAATTTGATTGAAAGAAAGTTATTGTTAAAAGAATTGGAAAATATGTCAAATGTTTCAGTTTTTATTTTTTGTTTGTTTTGCAGTTTTGTTAGCTACCTGTTGTATAAATGAATGTACAACCCAAGGGCTGGTTTGGCCTTTTCCCCATTTCAGTTTCGGGATTATCAGTGAGAACTGTTTCTCGTGTTTTTGCTATTATATTTAGGTGGCGGCAGGAAAGCAAAACATAGGATGACAGATATGTGTGTGTGTTCTCGAAGATGAATGATGGAACCATATCAGGAAAGACACACGTACAGTAGGATGTGCAGATTTGGGGTGCCCTTATTCATCTTGATGTTTGTGGCCCTGTCAGTCATTCAGCAAACATTCTACAAGTAACCAGTTTTCTGTGTATTCAAATGCAAGATAAAATAAGGTCCGTCTCCTCTCTACCACCACCACCACCACCACCACCCCCCATTCCTTCCCCTGTGTAGCCTTAAGAGCACACAGAACCTTGCGTACACTAAGTTTTGGATGGTCTGAATTACATGAGGTGGACTTCGGCCCAGAATTGCTTAGAAGTGCTGAAGGTACTTCAAACACTAACCCTCCTCTGATCCTGCAGATAGTCAGCCCTGGACATCTGATGAGACCGTGGTGGCTGGTGGCACCGTGGTACTCAAGTGCCAGGTGAAAGACCATGAGGACTCTTCCCTGCAGTGGTCTAATCCTGCCCAGCAGACGCTGTACTTTGGGGAAAAGAGAGGTAGTGTCCCATGAGTCGTTTCTCCCCTTGGGAACTGTGGGTGTGGGACAGGGGCTGCAGGGCTGGAGGAAAACTGCCCCATAGGTCAGAGGTTGAGACACATGGAAGAAGCAACGAGCCATGGGCTCACCATCTGGTTCCGTTGAAACATTAACACTACAACTCCAACCTGGGCCGCGCAGACAGGTGCGGTTCTGCAGGATCCTGGAGCAGCCTCACCCCCCCAAAGTCCCTAACAGGCAGCTAACATCAGTGCTTCCCCAAGCATCTCCCAAGGAAGCGCACAAGATCTAACTTACTTTTCTGAGTATCTCGTAGGCTTCTATGCCCAGTGCCCCAGAAAAGTCACAGAATGACCCAAAGACTGCTCAGACTCGGGGGCAGATTTGGCCTCCTCCCCAGCCCACCATGTTAGGTCTCCTCCCCCAGAGATCCTGGTCTGGGATTGGAAGGTCCATTGAAAGATGCCAGTAGAAAGCTGGCTTCCAATGCTCCCGCTTTCCCCAGCTCTCAGAGATAATCGGATCCAGCTGGTCAGCTCCACGCCTCACGAGCTCAGCATCAGTATCAGCAACGTGGCCCTGGCAGACGAGGGCGAGTACACCTGCTCCATCTTCACCATGCCTGTGCGGACCGCCAAGTCCCTCGTCACTGTGCTCGGTGAGGCTCCCAAACCCCAGTGTTTCCACAACTGCTTCTTTGTAAACAAACCTCCCCATTTGGGCTCCTTGAAGCCCAGCAAGTCTCCAAAGATCTGGGGAGAGTTCGACCTGTATTTCTCTTGAAATGGGATAAAAATGCAAAGAGAAAAGAGCTTAGATCCTTTCTGCTGTACTTACCGCTCGATAGAGGACAAACCTCTCACTCTGTGTAAGCGTGGAGCTCCCAAGTTATAATGAAGAATGATCAGATTTATTCCTCCTATCTCCCAAAATTATGCATGGGAAGCATAATGTGTGTCTCCTTGGGGTAATTGTGATTTCCAAGACAACGATCCTGGTTGTTCGCATGCCCTTACTTTCCTCCACTATTTCAGTTTCCATCTTTGTTCCCAGAGCACCCCACTATTTCTGTGGCTCCCCAGTTGTGTTCTGGGATGTCTGGTCAGGTAGCGTGTCTCAGTCATAGCACACCTCCCCGCTACCATGCTCCCTTCCTTTGGCCTTCCCCTCTGGTCCTCAGAGAGGAGATCAAGGAAAAGACAGTTTCTCTAGCTTTCCGCCCAAAGCCGAGGCCAGCTGTCCTGACCCCCAGAGAGACCATCCCTGCAGGGAGAGCCGAAGCATGACCTCACGGGGCCTCTCCTTCCTATTCTGGCCATTCCATATCCATGGCAGGAATCCCACAGAAGCCCATCATCACTGGTTACAAATCGTCATTACGGGAAAAGGATACGGCCACCCTGAACTGCCAGTCTTCTGGGAGTAAACCTGCAGCCCATCTCACCTGGAGGAAGGGTGACGAGGAACTCCGAGGTGAGTTCGTCCTGCCCAAGCGCTGCAGGGTAACTTGGTCCTGTGAAAGCAAGTGGGGAGGTGGGGGAGGGGCTGCCTGTCTGCATGTGGGTAAGGCAGGGCGGGAGGGAGGGACAGACACTCTGTGTACACGCACGTGTGTCAGGGCCTGCATCCTCCTCGTGTGTACATATCCCTCTCACAACCGCCTAAGTTTGTCCACGTTGAGACTCACCATCTGTGTCTCCAGTGGGACCTATACAATGTATGTACGTTAGGACTCACTTTGTGCACATGCTCGTGTTTGTCTGTCTGTCTGTGCGTCTCTGTTTCTGCTCTTCAGGAGAACAAAAAATACAGGAAGATCTCAATGGGAAGACTTTCACTGTGAGCAGCTCGGTGACATTCCAGGTCACCCGGGAGGACGATGGCGCAAACATCGTGTGCTCTGTGAACCACGAATCTCTTAAGGGAGCTGACAGATCCACCTCTCAACGCATTGAAGTGCTGTGTAGGTCTGAGCTGGGTGTGGGGCAGGGGCCAGGTACGAGGTGGGTGAGTGGGGCAAAGGAAAGCACAAGCGACTGACTGCACGTGAAACATTGCGTGCAGCTAAGTGAACAGGCAGAAAATGAGACAAGAGATGACGGGGCCTGGCTAAGGGCTGGCACACTCTTTCTGGAAAGGGTCCAGTAGTAAATATTGTAGGCTTGGAGAGCCACAGACAATATGCAAACATATGAGCTGGGCTGTGTTCCAATAAAACTTTATTTACAAAAGCACACAGCTGGCAGGATTTAGCCTGAGGGTACGTTTACCAGCCTCTGTGCTAGCCCAGTGTAATGGAGCTAGATTGTAAATTATAGTGGTAGCTATAGTAAATTCAGAGTCCCAGGATGGACTATCTAGTCTTGACTCCCCCAGTTATTAGCTGTATGCTATTAAAATTTATTTGTCCCATTGAGCTTGATTCTTTATTTGAGAAACGAGAGAGATGAACAGGGGGCTCACTCACACTTCTCAGTCTTACTTCTGTGACCTCAGGAAAGCGGTCATGGAAGGAAACACAGTTTCTCTGGTGTCATCACATATTCCCAGATCTTTTCCCTGTGAAGACTCCTCTCTTTGCCCCAGTTCTGTGGTTTTGTTTGGATTCTGACCTAAAGTGGTCACTGTCACTGTCATTGCTCCCAAACTTTCCAAAGCTCTTGGTCTCCTCTATGGAATCTGTCTTTATTCGGGACAGAAAGTTTGGGGAAATGTAGATACTTGAAAGATTCTTACCTGAGGAAATTTGGAAATTTTCAAAAAAGAACTTTTCTGGTAGGAGAACCAGAGGAGAGAATGAAGTACAAAGGCAGAGGACAGAGAATTATAACATGAGGCATTTATTGCCCTAACTCATCAAAATCTCAGACAGTTTTCAAAAACAACTAAAGCCTTTAATTTCCATCTTACGGGAGACCCAGACTGATTACTTTTCTGAAATCCACTGCTGTTTAATCAGTGGCTGGGCCCATTCTTCAGAGTTCTACACAGGTGGGAATGGGGCAGCCCCACCGTGCCTGCTCAGCTGACTTTCAGTCTGAGGCAGACACCCGGATTCCAGCCGCAGCACTGCCGCTGACAAGCTCTGTCACGATGGCCAAAGCATTTAATCTCTCTGTGACCCCTACTCACTTGGAGCTATCCTGAGGGTAAATGAAGCATTATTTATGAAAGAACTCTGTAAACTTCAAAGTTGTATGTGGCTGTAAGGTTTTCTTTAATGATTAGCTCTGAGTATGAGAGCATTTCCCCCAGCTTTGAGCATTTGCCCTGTGCCCTGGTCCCTGGCTGGCCAGAGAAGGTCCTTCCCAGTCTGACCTCCAAAAGGCATCTGGCAGTTACTGCCCAGGGATCCTTTTGGCCCAGTTGTGTTCAGCGTCCAGTCAACAAATGCTATACACTCTGGGCGGTGAACTAGAGGTTTCTGTGACTCTCACCCCCAAAACACCCATTCCCTCACCTGGCCCAACTCTCTCTGTCCTGTTTAGTTTGACTAAACCACATTCATCAACTGGCTGTTAAGGCTGGCTCTACCCTTAGGGGAAGCGCAACCTCTTTATCTGCTGTTCTAAACCAGCATCTGCTGGGATTGTTCTAAGCCACCATCTGGCCCTAGCCTCCCAAGCAGCCCTTTGGCGTCAATGGCAGATGCCATTATTCCTTTGCAGAGCCCATCTATATTGTGTCGGGGCTTTTTTTGCAGCCAAAATATGACCCCCATCTCTTGCTGTTTCAAAGTTTTCATTCCATGTTTGCACTGACCGTTCAAAGTAATGTTTTGTGTTTAAGCGTTGTTCCCAGTTCTAAACTCCCTCGCAGAGTAGACAGAACTGAGGACTTGTGAACTCAATCAAGTGTCAAGTCCAGGCTCCTTTGTGCTCAGAATATGTGTTAGGTCCTGTTTCCGGGCCAGGCAGTTTGCTAGGTGCAAATGAACCACTAATTCCTCTCCTTGGCTCTATGAAGACTTCAACAGGCCCTGCCAGGGACAGGCCCTCCAGAACACTGTCCCTAGGAGGTTACAGTATGAGTTGCTCGCACGTTCCACAGCAAGGGCCGTCTTGGCTCACCAGAGCTAGGGAGAGGAAGGCCTAATTCCTCTCGGGCTCCTGAGACACTTAATATAGAAGCTGTGGTGTATAACTGGGTGATTTCAAGACTTTAGGGATCTCCTAAGCAGCATGCTGAGCTTTGTGTTTACAGCCTTCCCTCCTTCACAGACACACCAACTGTGATGATTAGGCCGGACCCGCCACATCCCCGTGAAGGCCAGAAGCTGCTGCTACATTGTGAGGGTCGCGGTAATCCAGTGTAAGAAGATCAACTTGCTCACCCCCGAGACGCCTCCACACCCGAGATGTTCCTGGTCACTGAGCGTCTCCTTCCCGTCTCCTCTGCTCTGAGCTGAGCCTTCTGCACCACCCCTGACTCTGTCCAACAATCTCTGTGATTTGCTTTTGCTTCTTCAGAGCAGCGGATGGGTGGCACGCCCTAGCTCAGCGCCTTACATTTCCCTAAGGAGCAAAGTTACAATGAGATAGAAATTAGGAAATCTCCACCCTCTCTAGACTGAACCCCAGAGCTCACCCTTCCTCTGCCTCTGGGTGGCTGAGTGTCTCTGACCCCCGCAACCAGCTGAGCCTCATCAAACAGGTTTTGATTTCCCTGCTCCCAGCGTGTTCTCCCTTCAGTTCCGTGGCCTGTGCTCTCCTGAACACTGCTGCTCTCTCTACTTCCACAGCCCCCAGCAGTACCAGTGGGTGAAGGAGGGCAGTGAGCCACCCCTGAAGATGACCCAGGACAGCTCCCTCATCTTCCCTTTCCTCAACAAGAGCGACAGCGGCACCTACGGCTGTACAGCCACCAGCAACATGGGCAGCTACACGGCCTACTTCACTCTCAATGTTAACGGTGAGCCCTCTTCCCACATCCCGTTCTCTGTCCATTCCTCACTCTCATCCTCCCGCCTCCTGATGGCTTCCCCTTACCCTGACTGGGAGCAGAGCAAAAAGAAAACTGCCACCGAGGACCCTGGGGAGTTAGGCTCCAGGCCCACCCAGGACTGTGTAATAGTGAGAGATCAGCAGAAGGGAGGGCTCTTGTCTACCTTTGTTCAGACTTGGTGGCTCCACTAGGACCGTCTTCCATCCCTGCAATCACCTGACGACGACAAGAATAATGATTCGGCATTTCGAGGTCCCGGAAGTCTTCCAGTGCAAGCGGACGCACATTTACTTTGCCGATGGGCCATTCTCCTAGCTCCTCTTCCTAGAGCCATGTGTGGGATGCGTGCTGCTGCTATCCTCTTCTGAAGACCTTGGAAATAGCATACTGTGTCCAGGCGTAGCTTGAACTATGCTGAGCGATGGTCAGATCTCTTCTCAGAAGCCATCTTCCAAAGGAACCAGGGGACGCTCCTTCTCTAAAGCCCTTCTCCAAACTCTGACCACAAAACCCAGCTTCAGGAGACATGACAGACTTACACAGAGGCTCCTTTATGACGAAGCGGGACGCATATGTGTATATATATTCTGAAGATCCTGGTGACAGCGTTGTCCTGCCAGAAAGTCTGACAAACCTCGCCACGGCATGCAGGAAGTGAACTGTTGCGGGCACTTCAGAGCGTCCCTGACTCGATACGTCCATTAAAGTCGTAGGGTGTTGGGGGACCACAGCCAGGCCTCCCAGGGATCAGGGGCCTGAGTTCTTGGGACCAGAATGTCTAGATGTGTGATCCTACTCCAGGGGCCGAGCTCAGTATGTGGGAGCTGCCTCAGTACAACAAACAAGGCTATTGTAAGATGCCAGGAGCGAGGACAAAGCACTGAGGTCTGACCTCTGCCCCCAGATCTCTCCAGACCAACTTTGCTGCTGATTGGCAGTGAGAGGAAGTTCTTGTGCCTTGCGGTTCCTGTCTTGCTGATCTTGCCCCTCTGTCCTCTGTTGA
Organism: Hystrix cristata; assembly: GCA_004026905.1. Classification (NCBI taxonomy): domain Eukaryota; kingdom Metazoa; phylum Chordata; class Mammalia; order Rodentia; family Hystricidae; genus Hystrix; species Hystrix cristata. Next base: position 81,514 of record PVJO010001507.1, on the reverse strand, counting down.
AAAAGCCAAATCCAGGAGTCCTCATTGACTCCCTGGACTGTCTGCGGGAGTCAGAGTGCCAGTGCTGACGCCTGGTGGTAGAAAGAGTTACTGCATCTTCTTCCAAGAGCAGCCGGTCCGAAAACTTGCCTGGAACGAAATTAAATTAACCTAGAGACCCGGCCTTGTAACTGACGACCACAGAAGCCGTTTGGCAGTGGAAACCTGTGCTCTTCCGAGGAATCTCGCCTTACATACCCTCCGTAACGATTATCCAGGATTCACGTCTGTATGAGCCGCATCTCCTGTACTGCCTGGGAGGGAAACAGTGGGAAAACTCCTCCCACTTGACTTCCTCCAAATTATACCATCGCCTGCATTGAAGAACATCGTGGGGGACCTGGGCCCATCCTCTCCTCCCTCCCAAGCAGAGCATAAAAAAACCAAAGCACAAATGTTTTCTTTTCAAATAAGGCATAGACAGGCAAGGAACTAAAAAGCTGGCCCAGTCAAGCCTAAGAAGACATAAGGTAGGAAAGAAAAAAATACAGAAGGAGCCAATGAGGCATCAAGACTCAAGCTGAGCCCAAGGAAAACAGCAGCTCTCCCATAGGCAGGAGAGTCCTAGCCATGGCTAATATCATCTTGGATTCATCAGAACCGTGTCCTGGGCCTATGTGCTTGTTTGGGATGCTTGGCTCCCTCAGGATAGCTGGGCCGTCCTTGCCGCACCTGGGCCACGGACTATGCTGCTGTACTGCTGTGGAGGGCAGATGCTACACACTCAGTGGCAGAGATAACAACCATCCGGAGAGAAAGCAACTAAGTCCTTGTCTATGAGTCTTCAGATAGTGGCAAAGTGAAGATGGAATTCCAGGCCTCCTTGTTGGGACAGGCTAGAGGATTTGGGTTGTCATGCCATGAAGGAACACTTTTTTATACAAGGTGACACAATCTATCATTTTTTGGTAAGATGCTGTGTCCTGTCCAAGTGCTTAATTCACGGCTCCATCACTTTTCACTGATCCTTCCCTATCTGACCTCAAGCCGATGGGTAAAGGGGCTGAGAAGCCCCCTGGAGGAACTACCTTGGAATACCAAGCAGGCAGGAGGGTAAGAGGACATGAGATGTGGGCAAGAAGGACCCTAACAGCCCACAAGTGAGAGAGGGAGCGGGAGAGGGATTGGAAAGAAGCACTAAAGTGATAATCTTTGATCAGAGTCAAGCTACAATGCCAAGCACTTGACTTCAGTGGTTGAGTGTGAGCAGATTTATTTACTTATTCATGACTACATCAGTCTGTTTAATAATTACTACATTCCAGGCCTGGGGCAACAAACCGGAGCACAAGCTGAGCCCTGTCCACTTGCTGACTGTAGCCCCCTCTCCTTCCCGCGGTGCTGCCCATTCTGTGCTCTGCGAGGTGTCTGGGCCCAGGTCAGAATGCTGAGATAAGGGTTCTCCCCAGATCTGACTCTCCCGCCCTTCCCCGCAGACCCCAGTCCGGTGCCCTCGTCCTCCAGCACCTACCATGCCATAATCGGTGGGATCGTGGCTTTCATCGTCTTCCTGCTGCTCATCCTGCTCATCTTCCTCGGCCACTACTTGATCCGGCACAAAGGTCAGAGGCACCAGGGGGATGTAGGTGGGGTGGGGAGACCAGTTCGGGCCAGGCAGGAAGAAGAAGGCTGCAGGAAGGATGTTTGGAGACTCAGTCAGCCCCTCGGAGTGTTTGAGAAAGAGGAAAATGCAGCCAACCCCTTTAGTGCCAACCGTGTGATAACAGTGTCACCAAACCCGCAGCAAAGCCTGATCGCTTGGTGATGGTCCAAGTGAAATCCAGCCTTCCCACTCAGTCAGCTGCTTGGTCTGCTCTGCCCGCAGGGTCTCTGTTGTGCGATGTGCCACGTACGAGCGAACGCCGAATCCACCACCAGCCCGTTTCTTCTTGTATGGTCTTTTCTGTCTGTTGAGCCTTTTCCTTCTTTGATTTCACTCTTTTTCCTTGCTGCATCTCTTTTCTTTTCTCTCTTTTTTTAATTTTGCCTGCCTTTCTGTGTCTGTACCGCCCCCCTTGTTCCTTCCTTTCAGACTTTCTGCTCTGTCCTTACTCTCACCCAGCAGCCCGGCTGCTTGGGTTGGTCATACAGGAGCCAGATCTCAATTACATTGTTCAGGGAGCTGAACCACAGTTTTCCCATCACCAATTTGCACACACACACACACACACACACACCCCTCTTTTTTTTCCTCGCCTGTGTTATAGATGAGATTCTGATTGGTGATGGCAGGGCCCATTATTCTTGGGGGTGTGGTCAGGTGAGGAATGTTGAGGACAAAATGCAGATTAGGCAAGGTGGGGTGGAAGACAGCTCCAGGGAAGAGAAGAATTCCTAATCCGTGTGAGTGGGTGTGTGGGAAGTGGACAGGGTGGACCTCAGCGGGTCAGAAGCAGCTCCTGAAAGGGGGAGCCTCTGTCTCCACACAGGCACCTACTTGACACACGAGGCCAAAGGCTCGGACGATGCCCCAGACGCGGACACGGCTATCATCAACGCAGAAGGCGGGCAGTCAGGCGGGGATGACAAGAAGGAGTATTTCATCTAGGGGCGTCCGTCCACCGCCTGCGCCCCCCCAGGGGCCCCGTGGGGACTGCTGGGGCCATCACCAACCCGGACTTGTACAGAGCGACCCCAGGGCCGCCCCTCCCGCTTGCTCCCCAGCCCACCCACCCCCTGTACAGAATGTCTGCTTGGGTGCGGTTTTGTACTGGTTTGGAATGGGGAGGGAGGAGGGCGGGGGGGAGGGGAGGGTCACCCTCAGCCCTTTCCGTGGCTTCTCTGCGTTTGGGTTATTATTATTTTTGTAACAATCCCAAATCAAATCCGTCTCCAGGCTTGAGAGGCAGGAGCCCTGGGGTAAAGAAAGAAAAATGAACCTGGAGTGTTAGGAGGAGAAGGAAGGTGGAGGGTAAGACATGGGTCAGGAGCAGGGCTGGCTTGGAGGTAGGGGCTCTCCCAGTCTGCCCATTTATCCTCCCCCACCAAGCAGCTTCCCAGACTTCTGGAACCCAGAAACGGGAGGGTTGTAAGCAGAAGTTAACGGTGGCTTTCTTTTGCTAGCCACACACTGCAAGCTACAGATAGGGAGACGGGTGTCATCCTGGCACCTCCTTCCGTCAGTATGGGATGGGTCGAATGAGAGAGTCCCAGGAGAGATGTGACCCACATATGGCATGCAGCCACACGGGGACCCAGGGCTTCAACATGGGGAGGATGTGGGTCCCTTTGGAGAAGCTTAGATTTGGTGAGAAAGGATGGTGGATGGCTCTTTCCACCCATCGCCTCCTACAGTGAATGAAGCCAGGCCATTTTCACAGAAACTGCCCTGAGGGACAGCAGAGCTCGGCTGCCCCTCCTAGCTCCAGCAGCTGTGGGAGAGGCGCTGCTCTGGGGCCTGAACTGTGTCTGCTTCCTCTGCCGCCGAGGGGCCCCCACTCCCACCAGAGTCCCCCGGACTGTTGCACGGCAACCACTCCTCTCATGGCATTGCTCAGCAACTCTTCCTCCAACTTGTGCCACCTGCCCCTCCCCACTCCGTCCCCCATGCCAGCCCTCTGTCCTTCCTCCCTCAGCAGCCAGGCAGACATAACAACAACAAAAATACTAAAAGGAGATTCACCGCACTGAGCTGTTTCCTGCCCAAACTAAGGGGATAATGTGAACTCTGTGCGTGTACGTGTGTGTGCGTGTGTGCATGTGTGTGTATGTGCAAGTGTGCATGGGTGTGTATGCATGTGTCTGTGTGAGAAGCAGAGAGGGATTAAGGTGGAGGGCTAAGGACCAAGGATCCTGGGCGGGTGGATGGGGTATTGGACGCGTGATGGAGTGGCGGACGCCCAGTCAGGGCTTGTACCTCACCTGCGATGTCACTCCCTGCCCCCTTCAAGGCCCATCTTGGAGAAAGGAGGCCCAGGATGTGTGTTTGCCCAGGTGTACATTTCATCTCTCCCTGAAACGTGGAGCATTCAGCCCTCCCCCGATGTCCTATCTCCGCTCCATGGAGTCAGTACCACAGCCTTTGCTATGCACCCCTCAGGCCTCTCCCTGGCACTGACCCTGGATTTCCCGTCATCTGTACCTAGAGGACTGGGTCCCGCCCCTGCTTTCAGTTTCCTGTCTTCCTTCTTCCTTGTGACCGAGCTGGTTGCCGTGGAGATGAGGTTGCCCAGCTTCCCCGTCCTGCTGGCCTGCCCACTTCAGATCCTGGATGCTCTTGGCATCACACTCTCCTGCTCCAGCATGTCCTCCCTGCTCTGTCAATGGGCGTGCAAAACAGGGCAGCTGCAGCCCAGCAGCTCTGCCCACTCCTTCAGTTCAGGTAAAAGACCCTTGTGAATCTTCCAGCCCCGGGGTAGGGCCCTGGGCACCACAGGCAGCCCCTCATCTAAGCCAGGGCCTCCTCCTCTTGCAGCAAACAGCAAGGGAGCCTTGGGCCCCAGGCCTGTAGGGCTCCTTGTCTCCCAGCACCCGCTTTTGGGAAAAAGACTTTTCCTCTTTGAGCTGAACCACTCTGTCCATATTACACAGAAGCCATATTTGTACGGGGGGCGGGGAGGAGAGGGCCGTTGTGCTGTGTGTGTCTGTCCATGGGTGGGGGTGGGGGTGGGGGAAGGGAGCAGGGATCGTGTATCTTTATAATCTTTCTAACTCTCCTGTGCTAATCTCAGAGGGGCCACCCTCAATATATCTGGATTATTCGTGTCGTTCGGCTGCCTCCTTTCTGCTGCTCTTACTGCTGCCAGGCTACATGTACATAAGGGCTCTTCTGGTATTCCTGGCACCAGGCACTTTGAGGGGTGCTTGTGTCCTTGCCCTGCCACTCTTCCATGAGGGAGATAAATGTCTCCACCTCCTTTTGCTGGGTCCCTGCTTTCCAGAGAGGGTTTCGGGTGAGGTGTCTGACTGCCCCCGTGCCTGTCAACACTGAAGGGTGTTGAGATGGAGGAGGAGACCCCAACAATACTGCCCAGGAAGGAGGGCGTCCTGGGCCTTTGCCAAACTCACTTTTCAGCCCCCCTCATGTTGAAGCAGCAACCTGAGCTGCTGTCCTGGGAAAGAAGAGGGAATTTCTACAAAGTGCCCATCCTTTTGCACCTGGACCTGTGGTGCTATGTCCCAGGCACTCCACAAAGTCCTAGACAGAATTAAGAGTCAAAATATCCCATGCTTTCTGGAAGGAATGAAAAGCATCTCCTCTCCTACTCGGCCTCATTGTTGGCACTTAGACACTGAGCTCACCCCTCCCAAAGTCCAGGCTACATCTCTGCATCCAAAGAAATAAGACATAGAGGGGGGAGACCCCAGCAGAGACCCTGGGAAAGCAGCAGGGGTGTGGCCACCAGAAAGCACAGCCACGTGCCTAGAAGGCCTGCAGGACAGGCGTCCTTTCTGTCTGCTGACCAGGAAAATAGCAGCTCCACCCACCGCCCCATAAGAAACTTGCCATATTGCTAAGATGCCAGGCCAATGAAACAGCTGCAGAGCCTTTACGTCCCACAACAGAAGTATGAATAGAGATTACCTCATAGGCAACAGTCCCATTTTAAAATCCGCTGTCCCAGTGTCCCCCAGAGCCTACTTTAATGTGTCAGACCATGTGTTCTGCTTGGTATGGGAGATGCATTCACTGCGCCCATAGATGGTGAGGCAAATGCCCAATCGCTCCCCGAAGCGGCATCATTCGGCAGCCTTGACAGCCCCCTCAGCCCTCCCTCCCTCTCTCACCGAAACACCCATCATTCTAGATAGCTACACACACACACACCCAGACACCGCCTAGCACCGAACATTCAGATGTGTGCACACTGATACACGATACAGGCACACAGATAAACAGGTACGTCCTACCCGCTCTGACACACACGGAACTCCCACCAGTGTGCATACACAGATCCCACCACAGCGCCATTAACACGCTTCCCTCCGCACACACAGGCTTTTTGACCTCTTTGCTTGGCTCCTGTTCTAAGGGATGGGGGAAAGTGAGAGTCATCAGCTGCCTTTTAGCCTCAATTTCCCAGCATCTTTCTTATCTCTACCTCGCCAGTCACCCCTGGCCCTGCTTCCTTCCTCGCACTTGCAGAATCCTCTCTTGCTGGAAACTCTCCTGGTTTCTCCCTCTCCATCTTCGGGAAGATCCTCCTCATCCTTGCTGTGTTCCTTTCCTGAGACCCTCCTGACCGGTCAAATCCAATTTCAAAACAGGAAGCCTGGGGTCGGTGCCCAGGCCGACCTGAGACTTGGGCAGGCAGTTGGGTGTGGGGTAGGCTTCCTGAGCGTGGCCTCGTGGCCCTGCCCAGAACCCGAGGGCCTTCATTAACCCTTGGCACTTATCGAGGCCCCACAGCCGCTGATAGAGCAGCCAGCCCTTCTTTCCATCTGCCTGCACGCACAGCGCCATGGGGAACTGTCTGAACCCGGTGAGTTGGACTCTACAGCCCCTCAGTTCTTTGCCCCTGGTCCCCTTTCTGTTTGCTCCTCAGCTTGGGTCTTTATACCTCTTCCCCTTTTCTCCTCGCTTCTTATCTCTTCCCTTCTCTGTTCCCACATGTAAAAATCTCTTTCCTTTCTCTCCTCCTTACCCAAGTCCCCTACCCTATTCTTTCCCCTCTCCTTCTCCCAGCCAGTTCCAGGCAGATCCCTCCTTACCCTGCCCTTTGTCCTCCGGCTCCTCCCTGGCTTGCCTGGCACTCTGTGCCACCCTGACTCTTCAGTTTCCCTGTGTTTTCCACCACCCCACTGTCCCTCCACTCTCTTGTCTTCCAACCCCCAGCTCTCCCTCTGTCTCTCTCCTGTCCTCCCTGGGGTCCAGGAGGTCACTAGATGTCCCAATTGCCCCTCTGGCCACCCCCAGGTGAAGCCCTCCTTCTCATTTGATACGAATGGAAGTCAGTTGGATTTTGGAGACTATGGATGGAATTTTTCCTACGGTGAGAATGACACTGAAGACCTCTTCGAAGACTACAGATCTCTGGATGCCGCTGCCCCCTGCCACTCCTGTAACCTGCTGGATGAATCGTCACTGCCCTTCTTTATCCTCTCCAGTGTCCTGGGTATCCTGGCCAGTGGAGCTGTCCTCTTCGGGCTACTTAGACCTCTCTTCCACTGGCAGCTTTGTCCTGCCTGGCCATTCCTGGCACAGATGGCTGTGGGCAGTGGCCTCTTCAGCATCGTGGTGCCCATCCTGGCGCCAGGGCTAAATAGTGCCCAGAGCACTATCTTATGCCACCTGGGCTACTGGATCTGGTACTGCTCAGCCTTTGCTCAGGCTCTGCTGATAGGGTGCCACGCCTGTGTGGGCCCCAGACTGGGCACAGGCCAGATCCCAGGCCTCACTCTGGGGCTCACTGTGGGACTTTGGGGAGTGGCTGCCCTGTTAGCATTGCCAGTCGCCCTCACCAATGGCACGTCTTCTGGCCTCTGCACCCTGTCCTACACCAGGGGCCTGGGCGCTCTGCAGTCCACACATGTTGTGGCCTGTTTTGCCATCTTCAGCTTATTGCCCCTGAGTTTGTTGGGCGCCAAGGGGCTGAAAAGGGCACTGGGCGGGGATCCAGGTCCCTGGCTTAACATCCTATGGGTGTGGTTCATTTTCTGGTGGCCTCATGGAGTGATTCTGGGGTTTGACTCCCTAGTGAGATACAAAGCCTTGCTGTTGCCAACATGTCTGGCCCAACAGATTCTGGATCTGGCACTGCACTTGGCTGAAGCACTGGCCATCTTGCACTGCATAGCTACCCCTCTGCTCCTAGCCCTGTTCTTCCACCAAGCTACCCAATCTTCCTTTCCTTCCCTGACTGTCTCTGCGAGACGGTCTTCTCATCTGGACAGTGTTGGGGGCAAAACCTAGCTCTCCTCCCAACTGTCAGCCCAAATTAAAGTCTACACTGCTTTTATAAAGTGAATGATTTCTTATTTTGTTTGGGAATGAAGAGAAGAGGCAGGAGAGAGAAAGATGTTTCATGAGAGTTTCTTGCTGGTCTCTGCCTCTCTGGCTGGCTTCAGGGAGAAAGTGAATGACTTATAAACATCCTCAGGGCACACAGATGCTCTCTGAGGTGTAAAGTTACTGCCTTCTCCAGGATGGGGATAAGAGGAGCCTTCTAGTGCAAAAACTAGAAGACAAGGTTTCTTAACAAGTTATTAGGAAAGAGAAGCTGTGAAAGAAAGCAAATAGGATAGGGGTAGAAACCGGAGAGAGAGACACAGATGACAATGAAATCCAAAGCAATGGTATCCCTTTCTCTGCAACCTGGTTGCCCACCCTCACCCCACCCCCATCTTATCTCCTGTTTGGATTTATTTAGAGATCAGAGTTGTGAGGAGGGTGGACGAATCATTCTTGGAGACATTTCTTAGTACAGGACATAGACCAAGGTAATTCAGAGAGCAGTTTCCTATGAGTCAATTTTCACAGGTTCACTCTTCAGCCCGACCCTGTTTTGCATGTGTGTGTGTGAACGCATGTTTGCATGTACATCTGTCTTTCGATGTTAAAATCGATGTCCATGTTAGATGCATACATGTAATGACACCTGCCTGTCAATGTGCATCTCATTCAGTGTCAGAACCACACATAAGTGTGTGCACCCTGACCTTCTCCACACCCTGCTCCTTACTGAATTCTGCACCCGTGCTTGTTCTCAGGGTAGGGAAGGGGAGCGTTAGTGACTCACTCCTTAGCCAAGTGAGTTTTTTACCCTGGTTTTAAGGTCCAGTTTTTTTCTGGGTAGAATATATAGAGGGAAGCAAAGTCAAGAAGTTGTAAAGGGTGGAGACATTTAAAGGGGGGAGGACTTAATCTGATTCATCGTCTGCCTGATTCCTCAAATTTCCCTTTTAGGCCCCAACTCCTGAAATAAGTCTTTCCTCCCCACATAAATCTTTCTTTCTCTTTCCCACACTATACCCCAATATGCTGGGCACCTTGTTTCCCAAAGGATTTTCTGGCTGCTTCACCATGACTATGGAGACTTTTTCTTCCATCTCTCCACTGCTGAATCTACACGGAGTAAGTCTTTTCATGTGGGGCACAACCTCTAGCGCTACCAACCACCCACCGTCTACCTAGAAAGGTCACAAGGATTCCTTCCTCCAACCCAACTACAAGCTGGGGAAGCTTGAGCAAATGCTTATCATCAGTCTCCATCTGGTTATGGTCATTTTTCAAAGACAATTTTCCAAAGAAGTGGTCTACCTAGCATCTTCCCTACAATGACTGCTTGACTCAGTGGGCTTGGGGGTAAATAGGAGCATGCAGAAGGGGTGCAGAGATGACTTACAATATCTTACGTAGGAGGATGCAAAAGGCTTGGGGAATTTTTCTGGGTGGGTGCCTTGACAAAGCCTCTGAATCTCCCACCTCCTGTCTCTTAGCAACCACCAGGTTCAGCTCCTGATTGGTGCATCATAAACCGAAAGGCGGGATTTAGGGACTGACTGAGGCATGGGAGACATTCTGAAAGAAAGGAAGAAAGAGAAAATGAAGGTAAAGGAAATAATTTACAAATTTAAATTACACACAGGTCTTCAACCACAGTTAGTGACTATGTCCTAGTGTTTAGGTGTTTTCTTTTTATTTTCTTTCCAATCTCCTTTCAGAATTCCCCCTCCAGCCCCTGACCACTTTCACAATCTTGTTGTCCTCCTCCCCTGCAAGGGACTAGATTTAGAGACTGATCTAGTCGGGGGAGGCCTGTTTTTGACTCCTTGACTCTTCCAGCGTCAACCTAATGCAAGAGAGGCTTAGTCTAAGACCACCGGGGTTGTCTTACCCATTTCCACCTGTACCTCCAGATAGTATCTCCTTATGGAGTCCACGTAGAGAGAACCCAGACTCTCAGAGAACAGTCTTGGCAGTTATCACCCCTCGTGAGGAGAAAGCACAGGCAGATTCCTACAGCTGATAGGAGGTTGGAGTGGGCTGCAGCCAAGCATCCCCAGTTATCTCCACTCTGCTCCCACTCTGCTGGTCCTACCTCAGTCCGTTCCAGGGCTGCCCTTTCCCTGCTATTCTCTGTGCCACAACCGGCTAGTTCTTCCTTAAGTCTAACTCTGACTTCAGTCATTTCTTTAAAGCTTTCCCCAGAGACCTGCTGCCCCTGTCCATTTAACTCACTGCATGCCGCCAACCACTCTGAAGTTGGTCTGAATCTGATATCTTTTCTGCAACTCTTCAGGAATACAAATCCTGTTTCCTTAGAACCCTTAAGAATTTAATCTGGAGGTTGGCAGGGACTTCAGCTGTGTATGAGTTATTGGGCCTCCTGGCTAAGAAAAAAAAATCCTCTCAGAAAGATGAGAGTCAGGGCGGTAAGCTCTTGGGAGCTCACAGAGCCCTGGGGAGGGTCAATTTGCATCAAAGAGAGAGACTTATTTCTGGAGGGAAGTTTGAACATCACATCAGGGCTCATATTTCATATATTTCAGGCTATAGCCTCTCTCTCTCAAGGGTTTAGGAAACAAATGCCCTGTCCTCACACCCTTTTTTATTCATTCCCATTTCGCAGTCTCCCGTTCCTATAACACCTGCCTCCCAGAGTCACTCTTGGGGGAATTCTGGTTGAGAACTTCACTGGGATTTCAAGCCCAATTCATCGCCAACTCTAATTGCCAGGGATTTGCATTAAAACCATCATTTCACTATCTAATTATTCTGACAACAGCAGCCTGCCGTCTGGGCACAAGGAGAATCTCAGTTTTAATTAACAATAATGTACCTTGCAGATGAATGTGACTGTTTAGGTTAATTAACAAGTCCAAGTCCTTCCAAATCATCTCTAGACATCTCAGTGACTTGGGAAGGAGAAGTGTAGTGCACCTGGTGGGGGAAGGGGTAGCGAATAGAGAGTTTAAAAAAAAAAACAGGTCAGCAAAAATATGTTAACTTTCTTCTTTTCTATAACTACTTGCTGAAGGGAAGAAAAACTCTCCAGGACACATCTGCTGGAACACTGGTTTAGAGGAATTTGGGGACAATCAGGCATCTAGCAGGCATCTATGTCACATTATATTTAGGAAATCTTGTAGACACATTTTTACAAATGAAAGGACCAAGTCGTTATAATTCTCAAGTATTCATTTTCCAGTTATTTGTGAAGTTGGTTTCTAGCACAAGAGCCGTGACTTGCCTTTTTCTCCATTTCTCGCCACCTTTTTTCTGTATACTTCTACAATATCTGGGGACACTGAAAGTTACCTGGTCCTGAAGATTTCCCGGATAATGTTTCAAGATCCATCTGTTCTCCCCAAAGGATAATTTTTATCCTTTTTTCCTGGGTAATTCTCTGTGTCCTAGAAGAATATTTTGTATGTAGCTTTAAATTCCTTCTTCCATCTTTCTAATCTTATGGCATAAACTTTGTGTTCCCTAAATCAGGCATTACTAATGTCTGGGGGGTGCAGAAGGAGGATAGCCTACCTCTTAGAAAATATGGTGAAAGTTATAGTCTGCCTTCAGAAACACCAACATTACACCTCAGATTTGGCATTCGGTTCCTCCCTACTTCACTCACTCAACCCCAAGCACATTGCACCATTTCACAGGACCTCCAGGATCAGCCGGTGGCTTGGTCTCCCCTTTGCTCACCAAGCTTTATGCCCAACAGCAACTTTTTTGTTCTTTCAAAGGGCAAACCTTTTCTACTCAAAAAGCCTTTGCATTTGACATCTCGTCTGCCCAGAACTCTCTTTTCTGTGCTCTGTATGTGATGAACTAATACCTTTTTATTTGGGAGGGGTCTCCATGCAAGTATAGACTCCTAGTAGTCTGGCCTTTCCTGCTGTGTGCTGGACCATAGCCCCGGCCACCCCCGCACTCAATTATTCTCTCCAGTCCACTCACGCTGCTAAAACTGTCTTGCTCATTCACCTACAGGCTTACTAGTTTGCGGCCTGGCCATCCTTTCCTTCCACCACCTGAGAATAAGTTCCAAGAGGGCAAGACCCTTTCTCCTTTGTGGTTGGCTCAGTAAGAATTTTATAAATATGTGAAAAAATTAATTTTATGTGAATGAAGCGAGGTTCTCCACTTCCGAGGCATCATCCACAGCAGAAGAGAAAAAAATAAGCCAATAACTGATTCAGAGAAGGGTCGGAAAATGGCTTTTCCTCCCCCAGTCCTCTGGGGTGTCTCTCTTGTGTCACTGGGGCAGAAGAAACTGCAGGACTATCAGGACAAGATTTCTGGCCCCTGGGCCCTTGTTCAGTGTCAACTTATGGCAGACAGAGCTGAGGGACTTCATCACAGTTCTTTTTTGTTTTGTTTTATTAGTACATGTTTGAAATTCATGCAGTTCATGGTCATGATTGTAAACTTCCTCACAGTTCTTGACCACGCGGACACCTGATGCTTCCTTTGCTTTAGGATACTGCCAGGCTTGGGACAGCAGGGAAAAGTGAGGAACATCTGTCATGTTGCATTCATCCTGAAGGACAAGAGCATCACAGGACACTCCCCAATGTGCGAGGACAAAGTCTTCCTTTGGCTCAGAATCAAGTTCTGAGTCCAGCTGCACGTTGGGTTTCATCATGCTTGAGGCGAGGGGCCCACATGCTCTAGAAGCTAAAGGTCATTGCTGTCTCCATGCTGATTTTTTTTAAAAAGTTTTCTTTCTTTTAGTTTAGTCCAGTGCCCCTTCCAGTCTTACCGCCTCCTTTTCTCTGAGCTCCATTTCTTTCTCTCACCTTCTGGCCTTTGTCTCCCCCCTGTGGCAATTTATCTTTATTCAGTTCTGGGTACTTAGGTTAACCCTTTAAGGCACTTAAGAATGTTTACTTCATTTCATTAACAGAATTAATTGTACTAATCTCCAGATGCTGTGAGAGGTACCTGCAGATATAGAAATGAATCACACAGAATTTAAGACATCAGCGTCTTCCTGGACCCATCTGGTCCCTTCTACTACCTTCCTTCCTTCCTTCCATGGTTCTCAAATTTCCCAGTTCCCTTCTGAACAATCCTGGATGTATTTTTTGTTTTGTTTTGTTTTGTTTTTTAGATTTTTATTAAAATTTATCCAAAATTACACAAACTTACAGGCAATTACACAAACTTACAGACCACAATTAATTGCACCTTTTGCTTATGACAGTGAGCAATGTAAACAACCACCTACATACAGCAGCAAGTCACAACTATATAAAATTACTATAGTAGCCAGTGTACGTGTCACTGATTTAAGTTTGAGATCTTAAAAATAAGAACCGAATGTCCCAGATGTATTTGGATGGCAGAATAGATGGGAAAGGGAAGTTCCCAAAGCCCTCAGTCTCCAAGACCTCTCAGACCAGGTTCCCATTTTACAGCCCCTCACTAGCGCTTATCCCCTGCCACATCCAGGAATGTTTGTTATGGGACCAAGAGACGTCCCTGAGGACTTGGAGAGAGAAAGTGTCGTTTTTCCTGACAGTTCTCTGCACCAGTCATTGTTTTGCTTGTTCCTCCCTAGTGAACCCTAAACCCTGCAGCACAGGGAGCCTTGCTTCATGCCTGTGAAATATTTTTATTGTTGGTATATGTTTACAATACATAATGATGACATTCATCTTGGGGAATTAGTATTTATATATACTTCATCTTGATCATTGTTACTTCCCTTCTCCCCACCCTCCCCTCTTCTTCCTTCCCTAGGCTCCCTTCCCATCCCTACAAAGTCTGTTTCCTTGTTTCCTCTTTCATTTTGCTCTTTATTTATATTTTGGGTTTCCCATATAAGAGAATCCAGGCAAACATTTATCCTTCTGTGTCTGGTTTGTTTCACATGGCATTATGGTCTCAGGCTCTATCCATTTTCCTGCAGTTCACGAGGAAATTCATAGAAACTTGGGGAGTGCGTGAAAGGAGCAAAGGAGGGAAGCTCAGTGGGCTAGCAAATATTGCAGAAATTAAATAAAATTTAATAGAGATGAATGCAAAGCCTACATTTAAAAAACGAATTGCACAAAACAGGATGGAAGAGAGAGGGCTCATCAGCAGTTCTTATAAAAAGACTCAGAGGTTTCCCTTGGCTACAGGCTAGCAATGAGGCAATAGTATGTGTAGCAGCCAAAAAGCTAATGCAGATTTAAATCGCACTGTGCACAGGACATGGGCAGTGCCTCACCACTCTGCCCCAGACAGGACATATTTAGAGTGGAGGGGCTCAGCTCTCGGTACCACAGGTTAAAAGGGCCATTAACAAATTAGAGCTCCTAAAAGGCAGCGGGCAAAAAGATGGCAACTGAGAGAACATGTCCCTTCTGTAAGGAGGGAGCAAAAGGAGCCCGGTGTGGGGGGACAACAGGAGTCTTATGCTGGGAAAGTGTGGAAAATATTTAACTCCTTTAGATAACTGAATCGTTTTGCTGTGAAAGAAGCATTGAACGTGTGTGTAGCTTCAGAACTGGAAACACTGCTTGGGAAGAAATAACAGGGAAACTGGTTTTGGTGGAATGTTAGGAAAAGCTCACCACAGTTGGATCTGTGCCTCGGGGATGGGCTGCCACATTTTTGTTAATGGAAGAAAGAAAAGGGAGGAAGAAAGATATATATATGAACACGCCGTGTGCTCTACACTGATCTATCTTCTCATTTTACAGCAATGAGAGTAACAGATGTGGGCTTGCCTGTGTGGAGTTTAGAGACCAACATGAAAGGCAGAGACTAAGTACATAAACACACAGATAAATTACAAATATTGCTATGAGAGAAAAGAAGTGGTATGAAAGGGAATAAGGAAAGAGGGTAGAAATAATTTGAGTCATGAGTTCACAGCTGCATAAAGGATTCGAGCTGAGGCTGGAGGGTAAGAAATTATCGGAACAGCAGAGGGTCTCTTGTGCTTTGTGGTAGAGCTGGGACCAGTCCAGAGGCTTTCTCCCACATGGCAGTGTACCAGTCACCTGGAGAGAGACTTCCAGTACTCCTCGATCCACCTTAAGATACTCTGAATAAGAATATTTGATACTAGAGACTCTGAAGCCCTATGATAACATGTTAAATGAAAAAGCTAGATGAAAATACATACTCTTTGATTCTAGTATCTAGATCTCACTTATGATTTTAATCTCTTTGCTGGCCTCCTGGAATTAAATGTCTCTAATTCAAAGCTTGAATATTTTGGTCTCTTTAGAACCCAGTTTATAGAACAATGAATGAATTCCTAGCCAGATACGTACCTGACCTGAATTTTTCCAAGAGGTGGGTACCCTTCCCCTTGCCAAATACTGCAGAAAAAGTGTAGCCGGTGCCCGAGGTCCCTCTAGTGGTTAGAAGTTGTTACTTCAACCCCCAGTCTGAGACTCAGGTCTGGCCAGAGAATTTGGTGATGGGGGCTCTAGGAGGCATGAAAGGGCCCCAGGAAAAGAAAGCAGATGCATCTAAATATATGTTTTAGAAAGCTCTTCTATAGAGTTTATGTTAAAAATAGAGGTGGCCGATCTCAGGAACTGTTTCCCAGCTCACCCTGTCTCTTTTTGCTATGTCTTGGATGATCTAAATTTAAAGGAGGCTGAGGGATACATAATTTTTACAAATCAGACAGACAGCTCCCCAAGATACCAGGCCATAGACTAGGGAGTCATTTTTAGTCTCTGGGAAAACACATGAAGTCAGTCTTAGGTGGTTGGATAGAGCTCTGGGTTGAATTGTAAGACCTGGGTCATATCTTCCGTGCTGTATCACTTACTACTTTCTGAGTTTTAGTTTCCTCACCTGAGAAAAAGCAGGTAGTGACACTTAAACTACCTAACTCACAGGTCTGATGTGAAGATTAAACGGGCTGAGCAGACAGATGCGTAAGCTGCAAAATGTGTTTCACCTGGGAGGAAATACTCTGCAATAGTAGTAAAGAAGAATTTGCCCAGCAGGCAGCTGGGGAAATGCTGGTTGCCTTTTTGGGCTCTTGCACCGAAACATAAGTTCTTCCACAGGTAGGAGGAAGACACGGGAGGAGGGGTGTTGGGAATTACTCTTCCGCCTCTTTCCTTGGGTCACTACTTAGCTTGGGACCCAACGGCTAACGGAGTAAGCCAGAGACAGAGTTTACTAGTAAGCTCTGAGGAAGCATTACTTTAAAAGAGAAGCCAGCATGGAGATGTGCGTGGGGGGAGAGGGGAGACAGTAGTGTGGTAATGGGAGATATCGGGGGCATTTTCCTGGCCTTTGGGCTGGCTTGTGGTGTACGGCAGCTTTATTTAGAGAGGATCATAAAATGCATGTGGACTGCCAAAAAGCAGCAGTCCCTCTGCACACCCTTCATCCCCCTCGCTTTATTTCAGGGACTCTGAAATGAATGCCTGCCAGTCCGCTCCTGTGGTTCGGTTCCTTGGAATATGGGAACATCTGAAGTCTCCTTGTGGGAAGTGGAGTCGCTGGGAGAATTCGTCTGCTCAGCAGTCATCAAGCTTCCCCCAGCTCGGTAAAACGTACGTGTGCCTTATGTCCTACCAAGGCCACTCCGCGTGCATCACAATATCCGTGTCATCTGTGAGTCTGTAGGAAATGCAGGCTCCTCGATGCCACTCCAGACCTGCTGCAGAATCAGAATCCACTTGAACGAGATCCAAGGTGATGTGTTTGCACACTGACTTGAAGAGGCACTCTGCAGTTTGTTGAATATTCAGTCCGACTCTGTCTTCATCCAGGGTCTTCTGCCTCCCACCCTGCCACCAGCTCGTGCAAATAAAAGCCCTGGATCCCCGAGCCTTTCCCTCCTTTAGTCTCCCTGCCTTTGAGACCACCTCAGCATTCAGGACTCATCACACGCTGTGCCGCCTACACAGACACCTAGTTTCCGTGCTTTAGGAAAAGTGACACTAAGCCATCCCCCATCCTTTCATAGGCTTCCTCTGGCCCAGAAATACAACCTTTCCTCGGACCTTCTCTAAACTGCACAGGTCTGGGGGTTAGGTGGTGATGGGAAAGGCAACCTTCCTACCTTTCTTTCTATCGCTTTCCTGCTCTGGGTGGGAGGGACCTCCAGGAATGAACAGTCGAAAGGGAGAGTAGGTCAGAGGTGAGCACCAAGGAGGTTCCCACGGAGGAGCTGGTCAGAGGTTGACAAAGTGGTGCTCCTGCAGGTGGTAGGGCAACCGGGGGCGGTCACTGTGCACACGTGTCAGGCTCCCATGTCCTTCAGGCGGTGGCTACTGCTAGTGGCCAGGCCATGTCTGTGTTTGGTGACACAGACCCCTCCTAGTCCAATCTACGCTCGACACACACTCTGTGGATGCCTGGAAAAACTGCCGAGGACAGAGACCTCTGTTCTCTCTCCCTCTCTCTTTCTCTCTCTCCACTTTGTCCACTCCTGGGTCCCTCCTTTAACATAGAAATTCTGTAAGAGGGGTCATAAATTAAACAGTAGACACTAAATGCAGGTTAATGTATCAGAAATGTTGCCAAGAGGAGGAGCAAGGGCAACAGGAGAAAGTCAGACAGCCGAGGAGGAACAAGGGGCCAATCTAAGAAGGGGCAGAGGCAGAAGAGGCCAAAGACAGACTTTGCCTGGATCACAGCCACGCCGAGGCACATCCCTGACACAGTGCAAGACGTCTTGAATTACACAACGGCTCCTCTTGGGCAGACGGGAACCTAGCGTTTCCAGTCTCCTTGAGGAGCTGCCCAGGATGCAGCCTGACTCACTCCAAAACAGTTTCACCTGCAGGTAAAGAGACTGTTAAAACATGTGAACTCATCTACATCGTTCCTCTGAGTACCACTGGCTTCCCATCATCCTAGAGTGAAGGTAAACCTTAGCACGGCACTCAAGGTCCACCCTAACTTTCCCTGAGCCTGCATCTCCAGCCACGCGAAATTCCAGACATAATGAACAACTATTTCCCCAAAGCCAGCACCTTCTCTGGAGCCTCTGTGCCCTTGCAAGGGGCTGGGTCTATGTTCTGGAAAACCGTCAACACCTCCCCTTTGTCTAGCCAATGCCTCCTTGTTCTTTGAGACTTAGCTCAGGTTCCTCAACACTCAGCCATCCTCTATCTCCCACAGGCTAGGGTACTGTGTGAGTTGTACCTGCTCTGTGATCACAACACATCTTGGACATTGATATGTAACCGTTGTTCTTCTGTGTTGCTTCCAAGAGACTAAGTGTCTTAAGGACAGAACTTACGGCTATCTTTTAGTTTCTAAAATCTAGCCCAGTGCTGGACACATAGTATGCATTTTAGATGTCTACGCGCTCTAACAGCTGCATTGAGAACAAAGGAGAAGTCTTTGCAGGCTAATTGAATCTTTTTATACTACAGATAAGTGGGACCCTCCAATCAGAATTTAAGTGACTTTTCCAAATGTAAACTATTAGAAATCATCAAGATCCAAGATTTGGATTCAATCTGATGATTTGGACTGGTGATGAGTCTTAACAGCCCAGTCTTCTTGCTGTATTTCACATCCTACATTCAAAATGCTAAGATCTGGCCTTCTGGGGAAGGATCTTAAAGTGAATCAGGTTCAGCCTCGTTGTTTTCCGATGAAGATGGAGGCTGAGGGTGAGGAAGTTTTCCACCTGGTTGTGACACCCAGAGTAATATTATTTGTCATCACCATCAGGTCATGGTCTGGACCAAGTGAGAAGGCAGGCATTGGGGTCAGGGAGGGGGCAGGGTCAGACAGCCCACCTTCTCCACGTCAGGACAAACTGGATCAAAGCTATGCATATTTATCTATCATGAACCTGCTTAGGTGCCCTACTCACTCCCAGCTAAGGGAGGAAGATGTCCAGGGGAACAAAGGATGTTTCTCCAGCAGCCCTCTCCTCCCGAAGGGAGCATAGAACAGAATCCATCACTTCTGGCCTCACCATGAGGGGCCACATCCAGATGGATAAAATGGTTAAGAAGGTCTCGCATTTACATACATTTGCATGTGTTTGCATATCCACACAAGAACTTGTGGTTCATTCTCAGTCAATTTTCCAGTAAATGTGATTATTGCCACCTTCGTGTTGTCATGGATAGATTTTGCTCTTCTCACTTTGCTTCTCACCCGCCCACAGTTCCTGAGCCCTGATTCTGGCCCTGTGCATGTGTGTGTGTGTGTGCGCATGTGTATGTGTGTGTGTGCATCTACAAACACGGTAGGAGGGGCACTGCCTAAAGGAACCCAGGGACACGGAGCCCCAGCAAAGAAGTGGCAGGGACAGCCCACAGCTAATTCAGTCAGCCACACGCGGACCGAATCTTCCCAACACACCGTGACAGCTTCTGTGTCGTATCCGTCCCATTCGTGCCAAGGTGACACATGCATCCATTGAATACGGTCAGCAGGTTCCATGCTTGTACGCGCTGACGGTGTTAGGGCAGCATTAAAAGCCGTTCTGGTCCACGAGACAGCAGGCAAACGATGAGCATTGCATCAGCTGTGCAGCCAAATCTCAACCTCCCGGGCCCTTTTGAATCTTTGCCTCCTTACTGTATTATCCCCAAGCCGCTCACCTTCTCTGGGAGAATCAGCTTTTCCTACTATTCGGCTCACAGTGAGCTCTTCTCAATAGGCTTTGAATAGTGCAGGGACTCAAAAGGACCCAAAGGGGAGCCTGCTTGGTCTCTGAGGCTGTCAGATAGTCTGCAGGCACCACGAGGTAGTTGGAAAACACAGGAAATAAAGGACAAGCCAGTTCCTTGCTGGTCTCCTTGGCACTGAGAAAAGAGTCTGAGAAGCAACAGACCATCAGGACTTTTCTTTGGGAAAAAATTGCATTCTGCTCATGATTCCTGTGTTTGAATTTTCAGCATATGAGCTACAGGAGAGTACTACTTTATACATTTTATAGATTCAAAATTCTCCTATGTGAATTTGTGAATCAACTCATTGACAGATACCCTCTGTGTGCCAAGGTCATCTCTGAGCCCAAAACACAGTGGACCTTCATAGATACTTGCTGATGTCCACCAAGGCAGGGATGCAGTGCTGCTATGGTGGGATTCAGAAATTTAAAATGTACAGATCCTGCTGTCTAGGAACACAGGGTCTATAAAGACCCTCAAAATATTTTATTAATATTTAATAACAGAAGGCATGTACACAGTTGTTTTTGTTCAGATGCTGTAACAAAATACTATAGACTGAGTGGCTTATGAACAACAAACATTTACTGTTTTTTTTTCCACGTTCTCAAGGCTGAGAAGTCTTAGATCAAGGTGCAAGCAAATTCAGTGTCTGATGAGGACCAGCTTCCTGGGTTATAAGAAACTCTCCTTGCTGCATCCTCATGGGTTGAAAGGAACACAGAGATCTCTGGTATCTTTTGTAAAAGAATTGGCCCTAAGCCCTCATGACTCAGTTACATCCCAAAAGCCCCATCTTCTAAACGTCGTATTAGGGGCTGAGATTTCAACATATAAATTTGGTGGGGATGGGAGGGGTCACGCAAACATTTGGCCTACAACAGTTGTTGAGAGCAGCCAAGTTTAAAGTTAGAGGGCCAAGTTTAATTCTCAGCCGCATGACTTGGGACAAACCATAGAAATTCTCTGAGTCTCTGTTTCTACTGAAAATGGACTTCCAAACATCTATATTTAAAGGATTAAATTGACCAACATGTAAAGAACTTAACACACTACTTGGCACTGAATAAGCTTTACAATATTAGCTAAAATATGAGAAAGGCATAATTAAGTAGCAAAATATGTGATCTCGAGTTGTACAATTTTTAAATTTAGTAAAAAAAAAAAAGACACATTACAAACTCTCTGAGCCAATGTTTCTCAAATAATGGTCTGTGGATTGCTGCCAGTTTTTAACAATTTTTATTTCCAGTCTGCAGCAAAATATGAAAACAGAGAGGCAGTGTAGTGGGGAACTATTCTTTCTTTGGTGTTCAGTGTCCCTTTTTTAATGAACTAACAAAAGGCAGGTGGTAAGATTGCCAATCCTATATCATTCCTACACTTATTATTATTTTTGTTTAGTCAACTAGTTAGCTGTAGTTGACTATATGGATAAAATGGGGCGAAGAACCAGACTACATGGTCTTTTAGGTCTTGGGTTTTATGACAACTATCCATTTACAACTTCTGACCTAGGCACTCTAATTTTATGTCACAATCTCATCACAAATGGATCTGTCTTTCTTTCTGGCCGGCTAACATCCCCAAAACCACATGGCACCTAATATTTTGGAGCAACTAGAAGATTTCCCCTTTTTATATTGGCGTCAAGACTGTAACAAAGTTTAATTTAAATTTTCCAACTTAAAAATCTTCTTCTTGGAGAAAGTGGCAACAAAATAGGAGCTTAATAGGGCTGCCTTTTCTTTGACATCTGTCCCCATTTTATCACCTTCATTTTTCCCATTATTTCATCTTCCTTTTACATGGAATATTCCCTTAAAAGCTATTTGAAACTATTATTTTGCCAGAAACCTGTGTATTCTGTAATAACCTGCCATGCAATATCCTAAGAATATTGTGAAATAGAAGGAAGTAGGGCATGGGGGTTAAGAATGTCAACTCTTAGCCTGGCTTATTTGGGTTTAAATTTCAACTCTGTTGCTTATTGGTTTCTTTCACCCTGGGCTAGTAACTTAACCACTTTATTTCTTAGGTCCTTCATCTATAAAAAGAAGATAAACAGTCCACCTACTTCCTCATGTTCTTCTGAGAAATCAATGAGTAAATATATATTAAAGTGCTAAGAACTGCACCTGGCACTCATTAAATCCTCCACGAATGTGCAGTATTAATATTATTATTGTCCTGACAGGGCTATGTGGACCTCAGGATTTGTTCTGAGTTATGCTTCCTTTCTAAATCCTTGTGCAGGCCTTTATTCAGTCTGAGCTCATCAAAGAGGTCTTTATAAACCCCCGTGGGTTTTGTTAGCTGCCTTCTCCTTTTTTTAATCAGGATAACTCATGATTATTTTATTTGAATTTCATTTCTTAGAAGTGCCCATCCCATTAGAGAGTGGAGCTACATTATTTTTCATTCCAGGTCACAGGATCATAATCCTTCGTTCTGAACTTCTAGAAATCTACTCTTCTCGTGTCTGGAGTACGCTGGTCTGAATATTTTAATAAATTTATTAATATATTACCTGTGCCCCAAAAGGAATAGAGATGGTCACCATCCTTTATTGTAATAAGGAGCCACCCTATAACTCATTAGTAGTTATTAAAAATTCCAGAATCATGTTTCTCTCGGTTTCCTATCACATATGCACCTTCTCTGGGTCTTCTTTCCTGGTCACAATTAAGTCTCGAATCACAGTTCCCCCTCACTGCTTTTTCTACCTACTGAGAGAGGAAGTTGTCAGCCAGGCCAGGCAAGAACTCATCAGATGTCCCTCAGGAGACTCCCAGCAGACGTCCTGCTCGTGGAAATCCCTCATCACCTCTAGATCTTGCCTCTCTGCCAGTTTCTGCAATTCGGAGAAAAGAGGTGAGGCAGATACCTATGGGCCAATTGCACATGAGTCTGCCTCGTACCCCCTGTAAGAATGAAACTTCCATCCTAAACACCCTTCAGGCATCCTAAGACTCCACTACATGGCTATTATTTTTTAAATCAGCTGTTACAGAGACTGTTGGATTATTTTTCCACGTGAAGCTGCTTTGAAAGAAGGTCCCTTAAGTATCTGACTCCATGTGCTGTAGGTCAGAGCACATCCTGTATCTTTCTGAAGTGTGCGCCTCATCCAAAACCCTGGAGGAGAACGTGAGCAACCTGCGCTCCCCGTGGACTTGCCACAGGCCTGACCAACGCCGAATCACTGCACCCCTGTCGACCACTCAGCCTGTCTAAGCTGGTGGAGGTTGGTTTGCATTTCTATGTCTCTTCTGTCTACAAAGTAACTCTTGGTGCTTCATTTACCCCTGACATCAGGAAAAGATGCCTACTCTCAGTAGTAATTATCAAGGTCAAACTGGATATAAATTCCCTGACGGTAGAGTTCAGCTCTCTGGTTTACTCCAGACATCAAAGGAGGTTAACGAAACTCAGCAAAATAATAATTCACTGAGCACCTGCTATGTGTCAGAAACTGTTGGTAGGATGAAAAATACAAAGATGAATAGGATAGTCATTGCTCTCAAAAACAAAAATCATAGGTACGGTGGAAATAAAACAGACTGATCATTGCAACACAGTGTGGTGAGTGTGGTGATGGAGACACTATCATGCCTGTTACAGAGGACAAAGGGGGTCTCCCCCAGTCAGAGGGAAGGGAGGAAATACTGCATTTTGCCAGGGTGACTTGCAGTCAGTGATGCTGAACTAAGTCTTAACACTTAGGAAGAACATCCTGCTCTAAACAAATATTACCCAATTTCTCTCTCTTTAGACATGTATCATTGTGATGCAAAACTAAGCCTTATTTCTCCTCTCTGGTAAAATGATCAGTATAAATGATGGATGTAAAGCTGCACAGACAAAATTACCTCTTTATCTTCAGCATGAGGATGGTCCAAACAATAACCTGTATATAGGATTTTGGACAAAAATCTGACCAACGTCTATGTAAGAAGGAGAGAATCAGCCTTTGTTGGGAAAGGTCTGAGAGAAGAGGTAAGAGAACTTGAAAGAGAATCAAGGTTCCGCCTGAGTCCCTAAGGGAGCTACTTAGAAAGTCAGCCAGAGGACTGGGCCACGAATGACCGGGGCTGATGGACAAGACACCAGGCTGCCCACAAGTGGAGACTGCATCACAGATCACTCCGGCGGCAATGCCTTCTGGGGACAATCCTCAGTCAACAAATGGATCTAACACAGTGGGTCACAGGTCCTCTGATGAGACACACCTGAGAAATACTGCGGGACGTGCTGAGACTGTAGAAAAACCGCAGATCCCCTAAGATGGCAATGAAAGGATTGTTTTGAATATAATTTTCTCCTACCGCCATTCAATTGGAAAAGACCCTGGAACTTATCTTTAGGGCATAGACTGAAACAACGTGGAGACAGAGGGCAATGGTTATCTCTGCTACCCAAGGATGGTATCTAGCCAGGGGAGGGGAAAAGGGAAATGAGGACTCCAGGCAGAGGGGGCAAAGCGAACCAGCACAGGGAGAAATGACACCAGGGTCTGAACAGAGAATAGCAAGCAGGTCTGATTGCCTCTCACGAAGTGGGAGGCAGTGAGTGACAGGAGAGAGTGGGAGGCATTAGACCACAGAGAACTTTGTAGAACAAGTTAGGGAGCGTGTATTTCATCTAATAAGCAGTGTGAACTCATAGATAGGTTTTAAACAGAGCAATGAGACAATGAGGGTTTCATAC
The DNA here is from genome assembly GCA_004026905.1 of Hystrix cristata. Taxonomy (NCBI): domain Eukaryota; kingdom Metazoa; phylum Chordata; class Mammalia; order Rodentia; family Hystricidae; genus Hystrix; species Hystrix cristata. The sequence goes on along the minus strand of PVJO010001507.1, from coordinate 57,265 downwards.
ATTTATTTTTTTTGGAAAAGATTATCTTAGCTAAATCACTTTGAAGGTGGTAGAGATAAAGGGCTTGAGAGAGCAAATTAGGAAAGTGGGAAAGTTGACCAGATAACACAGGACATGGCCTGGACTGGGAAAGTAGGGGGACGGATGAGGGGAAGGAGATGGGTCAAAGAGATACCTGGTAGCAAGGTGCAGAGGAAAGAGGACAGAGCCAGCAAGAATGAGTTCAGCTTGGGGGACAAGGCACTTTGTACAGTGTCTGTCACACAAGGGGCATTTGATAAATATTTATGTAAGTTCAGGTCACTGTTGTGATTTTTTTTTTCCTATCATCAGTACTGAGTGCTACTAAAATGAGAAGAATTCTGGTTTCAGCTCACTTACCGTGTGATCTTGAGAAAGTCACACTGTCTCTTCTATAAAATGAGAGATGGACCAGATAAATCTGAAAGCCCTTCCCATCTTTGGCTTTTCTGGCAAAATATTTGAGACCCCTGCTGGAAACAGCACATAAATGACAATATTTCCATAGGTAGATGTACTTCAAACTTCAAAAAACTAATTTAAAATTAATTTTCGGAGGAGCATTCTAATTTGAAGACTGCCACTACTCTTTTATATCACTTCCTCTTTCTCCCCTCAGGTGTAATTTCTTCATATATTTTGCTTGTCCAAAAATTTTTCGGAGACTATGACGTATGGTTTGGATTGTCTGTGATATCTGGTACAGGGCCAGCTGCATTTTCACCACTCAACATTTACTTAAGCTGTATCACAGTATGTCTCTCCGCAGGGGCTTAATTCTGATCCCAACTACCTCAAGTATGCACTCCTTCATTCACTCATTCCTTCTTCCATTCAAACAACAGATGCTCATAAAATACACAATCAGGTGCAAAATGAATAAGATATCAACAGTTTACTCAAGGAATGAACAGTGTCGCAGGACAGATAAGTATGCTTGATGCCATAATGTATGCTGGCAAGTAAATATGCTATGAAAGAGTTATAGATAAAGTGATGTGGCTGTCAAAAGAAGAGAGTAATTATTTTCAGTGAAAAGACAGTAGTAAAGGCAAATGTCTTTGGGAGACGCTCTACTTGTTTGCGCATCACACAGAAAGTTTTGTAGCTATTAACCCTGTTTGAAGATCCTCAATCAGGAGATTTGGAGAAGGCTGGCCAGGTACTGGGGCGTAGTCTAACCTAGGAGGCAGACCTCTGCAGGAGTGAAGCCCATCAGATCAGTCAGTGGTCCAGTTCCAGCCTTTGGCTTCATAAGGGAAGCACAGTGTTCAGAGAGATCATTAGACTGCAATTAGAATGTCTGGGGTCCACTCTCAGCACATGATGCTTCTTAATCGGGTGACCTTTGACAATCAGAGAAACTCATCCTTAGTTGCTTCATCTGAAGGATCATTGGAAACGCCTGTCTGGTTAGCCTTGTGGGGTGGAAATAAGCATGATGGAAATAATTAATGTTCTAGCTAATGATCACTGAGTGCTTGCCACAGTCTGCACAACTGTCCAAAATACGTTGATGCATTAATGCATGTAAGTTTTACAGGAACCCCATGAAGTAGTTACTCTTGTATTTCATTTTTATGTAGTAAGCGACACTAGAGCATCAGAACCATACACAGGTCACATAGCTGGAAGTAGTGAAGGTATCAGATCAAAGCCGCTCAGCTGCTGAGCCCATGCTCTCTGATCACCATGCCCTATTGCCTCTTTTCTAGCACAACCACACTTTGTAGGCTGTAACATGGCGTTTAATGTGAGCAACAGTGTTGCTCCAATGTCGTTTTCCAATTGGTCCAGTCTAAAGGGAAAAAGAGGCAATAACAATTAAATAGGGAAAGGTACACATGACATAAAACTTATTAACTGTAATCAGTCTTCTTATAGTAGCCTCTGGGTGGATAGTAGTTCTGCTCTGGAAATAAAATGATAAGTTATATAATTTATATACCTTTTTAGTACTTAAAAGAAACTTAGTGATTCTCTAGATCAAACTTTTCTTTAAACATATTCTCTGGAATTCTAAGTAACTGGGTGGAGGCCACACAATTGGCAAAGCAGAGAACTGAAAACTAGTGATTATACAGCTGAGAATTATTAAAAGAGGGGTGATATTCTTAAAAGCTAATGCCATAAAGTTTCTGTTGACTGATGAATTGATCTTCTGTCAAGGTATATTTCTCAGTAGTTGAATTGCTTCCCTAACTCAGAGTTAGATACATACTCTCTTGATTTGTAGTGGTTCTTGGAAAAGATAACAGAAAGTAGAATCTCATTGCTGCATTTGAATTATATCACTTGCCCTGTGACATAAAGCATCTGAGTATATCTTCTTTTATAGTCATAGCATTTAAAAGTCACTGTGAGTGGGTTGTTTTTCTGTGTAGTCATTCAAAGGACTTATCTGTTTTAAGACTAGGAAATTTGAGCCACTTATGGAACCCCTTAGAATATTCATTTTGGGGTCCAAATAACTTCTGCTTAATGACTGGGTTCTATGGTTCTTTTATGTTGGTCTCTGTTAAGCAGCTGAAGCCAACCTACTAAACTCATTTAAGCTGTATCCCCAGCTGATAATAGTTTTTTCTGAGATTCAGAAGAGATGTGTGCTTTAGCAGATGTTTTCATGAAAGGACTGTGTGGTGCTGGGATAGAGCCCCTGTAGAGGTGGCAATGGTGGGAGAAGACTGTAACATAAAGCAATAATAAATGGAAAATACTACTAATAATAGCATAAGCAAAACTACTATTTATAGAATATGTGACTTGAGCCAGAAATGTTATTTTGAATAGGGTTTCCTTAAAAGTTCTTTGAGAGAACCAAATAAATACCAGATTTACTTTAATTATTTTCTTCTATTTTCTAGAGTACCTTTAAACGCAACCTTGTTGTGTAGGGCTCTAGGATTTATTGTATTACATTTTCCCAAGGTGTTTGTTTTGGGGAGAATGAAAAACCTTATATTTAGATGGTAGATGAATATAATCCTAAATAATTTTTACAGAAGCCACAGTTAACCTTAAAAATAACATCTTAATTAACTGATCAATGAATCAGTTCTTTAAACAAATCTTCATTATAGGTTTTTGAAGATACCAGATATGGAGAAGGATTTATGCAAACGAAGAGCAAGCTCCTTTGGTGGACTAGAAGCTAGTCTGGCTTTTGCCCCTGAGTCCTCATGCCTGGAGAGAGAGCAGACTCAAGGTCGTGGAGAGATACTTTAAGCTGTGTGACAGGGCTCAGGGCCACAGCAATGGTTTAGTCAGAGCATAACACTTTGGCTACTGTTCACTGCTCACAAGTTCAGGATGTTGGCACAGAAACAAGAAGTGTCCATCTGGGCTGGTAAAAGCACCTGATTTCCATGAGCATGTGATGAAGCGGGTGCGCAGAGCAGCTCGCAGACAGCAGGCGCCATGGCCACTTTGGCCTCTGAGCATATTTCTATTACCACCCCATACGGCGGGAGGGAGTCACTCCTCCCAAAATCACACCCCAGGAGGCACCAGCTTTCCCCTCAGATCTCCAGCTCCACCCCTCCCCCGCAGCTGTTTCAGAGGACAGGGTCACTTGACTGCAATATGCAAAGCTCTCGGGTTGCAAACTGTATTTGGGAGAATAATTAGAAGTACAGTTTTATTTCTTCAACTTGCCATTTGCTGACACATATAGCAAGTCTTTATCATCATCTCCATCCTGCCTCTCAGTTTTCATATTTATTCTCTCCCTCCAGCCCAAATTCCAGTGTTTTTGTTTTGTTTTGTTTTGTTTTGTTTTGTTTCCTCTTCCCTGAATCATTGAGGGAACAATGTCCTTTCTGTTTGCCTTCAGGTCCCTACCTCATTTTGAAGCCAAAGCTATCACTATAATTGCCGGATTCTGGCTTGGTGAGTTCTTGATTTCTGCCCCAAGATTTCCCTGAACAAATTAGAAGCATGTTTGAGGAAGCTCAAGGGGTCTTAGCAAGCACAATACGAGTCAACTCCCGATTAGAGGAGAAAGCCACTAGCCTTGTGAAAGGGAGGTGGCCAGGGCTCTGGACATTGCATTGGTCACATTCCATCTGGCATTTTGGCTAAATCCAAGGAACACTGTCAAACAGCACGGAGAGGTTAAGGACAGAAACAGTGAAGATCTGAAACCCAGAGCTAATTTATTTGAAGTATTTATTGAGGACTTAATAATTACGGCAACAACAGAAGTAAGAATTTTTGAGTGCTTAATGTGTGCTGGTCATCACAATAAATACTCTCTATGGCCTATCTAACTTAATCTTCACGCGACACTTATACCCATTTAAAGGTAAGGGTATCAAATGTGATGGAAATTATGTGGCTTGCTAATGCTACAGAGCCTGCGTATGATCAGTTTGGGATCTGAGCCCAAGTGGTCTGAGATTTATAAACTCCTGGTTTGTTCTGGTGGTAGAATGTCACTGTCCTTTTGCTTCTTACCTCTTCCCCTGCCGGCCATCCTGCAAATGAATTATTAAATTAATCTTTCTAGGGAATTGAATCTTCATACGCATATAGACTACAATAACCTAAACCTTCTTCAACATGCGCATCGACCAAGTCCACTCTTTTGTAGCATAAAGGAAGTTTAAAACAGAGGAAACCCTAGGAAAACCCATTAGTTCTTTTTACACAGTGAAGAAGTAAGTAATCAATGGTTCAGATTATCCCCCAACACCCAGCCACAGGTCTGTTGCCTATTACGTGCCCTGAATACCAAGAAGAACCCTAAAACAAATTCTGAAAAGGCAAGCCTGAGAGCAACTAATTATTAAATTAATTTCTTTTGAGACACTAGGGAAAGATCAATGATCTCTTTGAAAGAAGTAAATGAGAAGATATGGTAAACAAGCACAAAGAGAAAGCCCAGAGAGAAATAGCTTAATCTAGGGCATTTAAAACAAACAACAAATCTATCAGCAAACTGGTAGTTTCATAAGCAAGGAATAGAAAGTTTATATTTTGGAGTCAGTCAGTCCAGGCTCCAAATATTGCCTCATTTGCTTTCTAGCTATTGATATTGGGCAAAAGACACTTGAACTTTATGAGCAGATAGTTCCTCATTTGACACACAGAAGATAATAATACACACATCAAAGAAACAAATGACAGAGGATGTGATTAGTGCTTCCATATGTGGAGAAAAAACAGTAAGCCATTGTTATCTTCATTCACTCTTTAATTCAGTGTCACAGAGACTTGAATGGGGAATTCGTGTTGAAAATGCTGAAGTACATAAAAGAACCAGAACAGAAGGCTGGCAGGAGGAAAGTTTTGTATTATTTGGAACATTTTGGTTATAAATGACAAAAATGTAACCCGAGCTAGATAAGAAAAAAAGACAAGAATAAAAAAATGTAATTGTTCATATAGCTTAATAATTCACAATGGTTAATGTTGGATCTAGGGCCCCAAATGACATTGTCAGGTGTCTTTCTCTTAGCCTCTTTGCGTTGGTCTTCTGTATGCTTTCCCAGTAAGCATTCTCCAGTTTGGAGCAAAAATATTCTGGTAGCTTTGAGCTTTCATAGTGTTTAGTGCTCATAATTTTGAAGTAGAGAAATCTCAGAGACCAGAGTGATCTCTGGAAAACCCTGTCCTTGCCGGAGCCATGTGTCCATCTCGGAACAAAAAATCATGTCTAAGCCAAAGCAACTCTGACAGACCATTGTGTACCACACTCCCAGTGCGGGTGTTCGAGCGACACCTTTCTCTCCCCCAGAGCGGACAATCCACTTAGGCACTTGGAATATTCCATCCCTCTGAATACAGCCCAGAGTTGGTGAGGAACAGTAACTAGAAAAGCTTAACTTTTTCTTAATCAAAGAGAGAAAAATGGATGAAGAACAAAAACATAGCCACCAATATCTACAACTGGAAAGAGGTTGAAATTCAAGGTATGAGGCTCTTGACTAACATTAGAATTACGGTTTGGGTAAAGCCAAAAAGGCCATATGGCTGCTCATCACCAATGCGTATGCTGATCAGCCAAAATTATGACATTTTATTGCCATTAAAGTATTTCAAACGATGCTATAATTGCTAGTGTTGGTAATACTTTTTAATTTGAGCAAAGAGATCTTGAAGTAGGCCTCAGATTTTAGAGGGACCCACATATCATAAACACATCCAAAAATGAATTCATTCAAAACACAAATGTATTTTGTCTCTTGGGATCCAGTGTCCAGGCCTGACCCAAGAACACAAAACCCTAACATCCTTTCAAACATCACCTTTCTCTCCCCTAGAGAAACGCTTCTTTGTGTCTCTTGTCCTTTGTCCTCAAAATAAAATGCAATTGTGTCCCAATACAACCAACTTGATAGGTTGTGGCATTATAAGATGGATATTCCCCAGCAGGAAGGGAGGTTTGAATGGCAGAAGCTCTTTACAGAAAAAAAAAAATTAACTTGTCAAATTTGTCCTCTCAGATAACATAAATGCAGAGTTCTTGTATAAAAGATTCTCATTTCCCAGTAGTGCCAATTGTCCATTTTCATGCTGCTGTTTGCTTTGCAATTAGTGCTTCTACAGAGACTCATGGACTAGCACAAACAGTAGATGCCAGATAAGGAATGTTGTGCAATGTTAAACAGTTCCTATTACTTCTGAGTTTAGGTATTTCATAGCGAAAGTAACATACATACTTTTCAAAAAGGACAGAAATTGGTTCTGTACATTGGCAAATACAGAGACATTGAACTCTATAATTGTGATTTAATTTTGTAAAGATATTTGACAAGATGGAAGTAAAGTTTTAAAACTTCAATTTAAGAGAATTGTGAATTAAATGTTTGATATTTATTAACCTTAACCGATATTTGCCTTTTAATTTGAACACAGTGAAGTATTTTAGAACTTTCTTAAGCACAAAACATTATTTTTTATTTATGGAATATTTCATATTTACTTTAATTTTCATTTTAAAGAAAATATACTGGCACTTTGTGTACTTAGAGGTTTTTGGGGGGAGTGGTGGTGCTGGGGATTGAACTCAGGGCCTCGCACTTGCTAAGTGAGTGCTCCACCACTGAGCTAAATCTCTAACCCCACTTTGTGTACTTAGAAAGATGTTTCAAAAGTCTTTAGGCCAATGGAAATGAATACAAGTTAACAATGTGATTAAAACGTTTAAGAAATTTAAACTCATAAAAAACAAACTGTTAAAAAAGAAAAAGAGGATAAACTATTCAGAACTGTAAACGATAAAAACAAACACGCTTCTGACCTATAAGACCTACATGAAATTTGTGATTAAGCCATTTTAATTTTATTTCATAAAGATTTAATTGATTATAAAAACAATGCATGTGGATGAGAATATTATTATTAAACTGAAACTTGACCAGATGAAAGGAAATGTATGTAACTTCCTACCTTTTTACTAAATAAGAATTTAGTTACTAATAAAAATTTCGAGAACGAAAAAGAAAACTATGTAGGTTAAATTTACAATTTGGAAGCAGCAAATGCAATTTTGACCTGAACACTGAAAGATAAAGTCACATTCACAAAAATGGCAATCTTTTAAAACTTCTTGAGTATATTAGGTGAAAATATTAGGAGATGGTCATCACGTCCCTTTGATCTCATATGAATACTTGGAGCAAAGCAGGATGTAACTCAAATGAATATATCTGTCAAAATTTCAGTCAAAAATTCAGGTGACTTTGTTGCCATATACATTCTGTAGTTTGAATTTGTCAGTAGAAGACACACCACCAACTATACCACTAGATGTGATGTTATTTAAATAAGTCAGGGATTATATTCACTGTTTTCTGGTTCTATTGGAGATGGAATGTTTTGATGAAAGGCATGTCAAATTTGACCTCACAACTACTATAAGACATTTGGTGGAAATGCCAACCAAATGCTGCCAAAAATCAGTTAAATCTAGATTGAGCAAAGCAGGAAGCAACCTTTAATCATCTTTGGTAGCAGAAAATAGATTAAGTGTGATTTGTGTTATTCACAGTCATTCAATAAGAAATGCTGCTTGCTATATTAATGTCAGCAAAAGTTTATGAGCAGAACCCCAACATCAAACTAAGTTCTTTTTGCTATAAGTTACATAAATCCCTTAAATTCATCTGATAGCTGTTCTCTGAGTGGGCTTATTTAAAAAAAAAAAAAAAAACAAAACCAAGAGACTTTCATCAGTTGTTATCATGCAAAAAAAAAAAAAAAAGAAAGAAAGAAAGAAAAAAGAAAGAAAGGAAAAAAATTTCAGGTTTTGAGTATGCAGAAAGACCATGAAGACTTATCTTCAAGTGCATGACTAGATTCTTGTGGTTTTGTTCCTTGTGATTTTTTTCCGTTGCACCAAATGGGCTTTCTAAAGTTTAAATTGTCCAGCTTCGCCCGTAGTGTTCTGTACCTGGCGCGGGTGTTGCTGTAAGTCATTGTTGTCCTTACTGTCTTTTTTAGCTTTCTCTTCCAACATAGTGTGAAGTATCTTATTCTTTTCCACAAATTCCAATTTGCCTTAACTCTTTTTGAGTCTTTAGCTGTTTCAGTAAAAGTTAATACAAACTATTGATGTAGAATGTTTTTACCAAATGAGCTGGTCTATTATGCTTGGTAAAACAGCAGTACAGAGCTTTTTAAAGGTACTTGATAAAAGTTGCCAAAATTTGGGCTTAAAAAAATTTTTTTTAAAAATTGCTCAGTATTTTAGACACAAAAATTTTTTTTCTAGGCCAGAAGAAATGACATGTGAAAGATACAACACAAGTGATATTCATATAACATAAAAGTAATTCAAGAAAGGAGAAAAGCATTTCCATATCTCTGAAGGAAAGAACTCACACACAAAAATTTTGATACTAATTTCTATACAATCTATTTGTAAGTCCATTAGAGACCATAATAATGTCACAGAAAGGGATAACTAGACATTACCATTTTTGGTTTTCTTTACAGTAGGCCAGCATTGAAGTTTTAAAAGAATTTAAATAATACTGTGTAGATCCAGATATTGCTTCTGGAGATAGTAAAGAATCATGATATACAATAGTAACTTATATGATGAAATTTAAACATTTTGTAACATACATTGTGAAAAAATATTGTATTGAACTTATTACAGAGTTTAAATATAATATGTAAAATTTATGTTAATGCCCAACTTTAAATATTTCTTCCAACATTTCCTGTCAGCTCCAATTGCTACTACCTCAGAAAAGCAAATTTTCTCTAAATTGAGACTAACGACTAACGAAAATTATCCAAAAACCACGACTCAGGGAAAAATATCTAATTCGGCATTGCTCACAATAAGATAAAAATTATTTGAAAATAGTGATTGAAAAAGATAATTAGTGATTTTTCTGGAGTAAAAGTAAGAAAAATAAGTTTATTGGAATGAACATGTATTTTAAGAAATATGTGTGGGGGCTGGGGATTTAGTTCAGCGGTTAGAGTGCTTGCCTCACAAGCACAAGGCCCTGAGTTTGATCCCCGGCACCAAAAAAAAAAAAAAAAATGTGTGTGTTGTGTAATTCCAAACATACCCAGTCAATAAAAAGAACATCCAAACACATGCAACAAGTAATTTCAGACATCTTTCATGTTTTGCCAACTTTCAGCAGTATTAAAACCATAACTTTACATGTAGTTTTAGTTTTGATCCTAGGGAGATACATTTGCCTAAGTAAAGTCTTAGAACATAGACATTTTACCATCTTTTTCGCTTGATTTGGAGCTTTTATATATTCATGGAAATATAGTTCTTTTATATTTCCCCACAGTTCACACATGTTACGGGTAGTCATGGCTAGTACAGCCAAATGTTAGCTGGGGTAACATTTCTTTCAAAAAATTCTCAACCCCAGTTGCAGAATGTATGGAGAGACCCGTGCCTGCCCCATAATCTCTTTGTGTCCTCAGAAGTTTATATTCTCATGCGCAGCTCTGGTCCCTGAAGTATTAGATCAGTTATAGATTGTTTCATATGGAAAGCACACGTTCCCATTCTTGTGTTCAATGTGGCAAGGAACCCACATTTTTCTGCTTAAAACTTCCCACATATGGTGTATATCAGCGTTTACTAAAAGTCTGAAAAGAAGACGGATAGGGACGTGAAGTTCGGAAGTCATTGTAGAAATTCTCACTTCCCAGTGAAAGTTGGCCTTCCTATCCCACATTATTGTACCTACACTTCCATGAAGCGTTTCAGATTAATGGATTGTACATACTTCTCACTCTTATTGGCCCCTTTCTTCTTCTCTTGTCTTTTATGTCCCTCTCACTGCTCCCCTCCATGAATTCTAGATTCTTTTTTTTTCTATAGCACAGAACACGGCTCTCTCTAGTCCTTACTCCAAAACTCAATTCCAAGCCAATTTCGGCTGTACCAGAAACCATTAAGGTGCTTGGCAAAGGGCGGGCTACTACATTAGTGGCACAAAAGACCAGCAGATTCCCTGAGAATATTTTTAGCAAGACTCGTCTCCCAGAATGAGGCTGATATTTTAAATAACAGTATTCTTTTTGATTTTTTCCCAGTTTTACCAAAAATAGTTTCATAATAGCACCCTGGTACCCACTGGGACCTAAGCAACACAGCATGGTTACTGCTGGTGGGCGCTGTATCCATTTGGAATCACATAATAACTAGACCAATAACATAGCTTTATTTAGAAGGAAACCTTGTTGCATAGAAGAAAAAACAAAAGTAAAATGAAGGTTCTGTTGTGAATCTAAAACAGCTTTTATGGATCAGTACATAGGGACTAATCAACAGGAGAAAGGATGCTTACTAGTGTGGTAGGATGCCATCGTCCGAGAGACCAGTGTGAGTCTCAGCTCCTCCCGGGGAAATGCCAGGGATTAGGGTGAGGAGCAAGCTAATTGCCTCAGTTTACCAAGGGCTCTCCATAAAGGAGTAATTGCATCATTCTGGGAACATTAAGCCTTCCCCACTCCTCCATCTCATTTGGAGAAAAGGTGGGTACCACTCATGTGTCCTGCTAGCCACCCCCCTCCATTTTTTTTTGAGACAGGGTCTCACTATGTAGTTTGGGCTGGCCTTGAACTCACTATGTAGCCCAGGCTGGCCTTAAACTCATGGTGATCCTCCTGCCTCAGCCTCCCCAGTGCTGGGATTACAGGCATACCCCAACATGCTCGGCAACTCCTTCTACCTCAACAAGACTCTTAGTTGTCTTTGTATTAAAGTCCTCCCCTATTTTTGATGCACAGACGCATTCTACAATCTTCTGCTTCCTTAACTCCCTCAAGAACATGAGTCAGGGACTATTCAGAAGTCCAGGCAAAGCCTCAGAATGGCACTGCTAGAGCTTCCTTCTCAGGAATTCTTTACCTTACGCCGCCATGCTTTTAGCAACAAGACCCTACCACACTACACACCACTGATTGCAGCAGGGAAGAAGGCGTGGATGCCCATGTGTCATCAGTGCTTAGCCAGTTCCTGGCACTTCATCCTCCCACAGTCCTGAGCTCTAGTAATTCCATTTCCCACATACTCCCACCTCCTTTATGACCATCTACCGTCTCTTACTTGGATTATCGGAAGAGCTCAATAACTAGTTATTTTGTGTCAAGGGTTAATCCCCTTTTTCCAACAGTCAACAGAGTGATATTTTCAAAATGCCAATTGCATTTTGCGATTTCCACGGTTGAAAGCCTCCAGTGTCTTCCCTCCAGAGGCTAGTAGGATAAAGTTCATATTTGCTGACATGATTAAAATGTCTTAATAAGCTAGGCCCTGTTAATCTTAGAGTGATTATCTTGCTATAATTTCACTGACCCTGCCCGCAGCTCACCATCCTATGCTCTACACTCTTTGTTACTTTCTGTTACTACTACAAAAACGACTTTCTGTTTGCTAAATACTAGATATCCTTTTATAACAACCACACTGTTAATATAGTCCTCTTTTTATGTATTTGTCATTTGGATATTATTTGTATGGTGGACTGATATGGTCAACTTGAGCATGAACGCCCAGCTGAACTGAGTTGGTGTGCTTCTGGGCATGGAAAATCCACCTGAGGATTGTTGCCAACACAATGTAAAGGAGAAGGGGAGCAGAAGATAGGGGCCAGCTATGTCCCAGGAGAAGCTCTGCTGCGGCTGGTTCTCCTGAAGGGGACTCGGCTGTTCTCAGAAGGAGCTTGGGGCCTTGCTGTTGTCGGGGATGGCTACTGTTCACTTTGGGGAAGTCTGGTCTTCATCTCTGCTGTGAGCATTGTATCCTGGTTCCGGTAAAGATTTCTTCAGCCTTTTAGTGCAGACACGGATGTACATGGTATGTTGCCATGGGGACCCAGTCCTTGATTGGCTCTTTCAGGTCTCCAGTGCATAGATAGATGTTCTGCACTTTTCCTGCATTTGGCATGTGTGTGTGTGAATGTTGTAACTTGTACTTGCCCTGTATTAAATCTGCTCTCTTGAAAACCATTGACTGTAGAAAAATAACTAATATAAAAAATTTGGTACCAGAGAAGTGGAGTCCTTGCTGAGATTATAACTGACCATGTGGTTTAGCAGCCTTTGGAGCTGGCTTGTGGGAAGGGGAAGAATTAGGAACGGTTTGGAAATGTCACCTGAAAGACAAGCCCTGGAAAGCTTTTGTCATGTAAGTAAAACTGCAAGGAGGGAGAAGAGCCGATCCATGGGAGAAGCCATGGGAGCTACCACCTCCGGAAGTGTCCTAAGGGCAGAGCCACCTAAACCCTTCAGAGTTCACATCTTGCCACAAATCTCCTCTGACGCTGCACACGGAACTACAGAACTTAATATTTGCCCTGCTGGATTTCGGACTTGCTTTGGTCCCGTTCCTTTGTACTCCTCTATTTGTATCTTTTGGAATGGAAATGTTTATCTTGTGCCATTGTATGTTGGAAGTGTTTAATTTTCTTTTCATTCGTACAGCGGTTGCAGCTAAGAGTTTGCCTTCAATCTCAGACGAGACTTGGAACTTGGAATTTTCGGCAATGCTGAAACTGTTAGGAATTTGGCAATTCATGGAGATGGGCTAAATGTCTTTTGCGTGAAAGACGTGCATGAGTCTTTGGGGGGCCAGAGGTGGAATGTTATGGTTTGTGTCTAAATGCCTCCTCAAAGCCTCAGGTGGTCACAGGTGGGCTGTTTTCAGAGGTGGCTGGTCCTAGAATGTGTGATTACTAAATTAGTCAACTAATCAGTTTGGCATAGCTCTGCTGGGATCAGGGATATGATACTAGGATTAAGGGTGCTGGGATTAAAGGTGGGAGTACTATACACCCTAAGGGCAGATAGCTTGGATGAGATATAAGGGGCAGAAAGAAGCTGCTAAGGCCCCCTTGCTTGCCTTGCTGCCTTCTGCCTATCTTCCATGCCACCCTTCCTTGGAGCCAGCCAACTATGAACTGAAACCTCTATAAACTATAAACCAAATAAACCTTTCCCCCTTTAACTTTGGGTGTCAGGTATTATGTCTCAGCAATGAGAAAAGTAACTAAGACAATTTCCTACCAGCAGCTTTGTTTGATGCCCTCGGCAGAATTAAATACTTCTATGTGTTCTCATAATTACCTCTTAACTTGTCCCTCTTTCTGGGCCTTAAATTCTGTGTGCAAGAATGTATCTCCTTGTTCCCTTTACTCCAAAGTCTTGCCAAATGGCCAGAACATAGGAAGTGCTTATTAAATATTTTAAAATTTTATTTTTATTGAATATTCATAAATTATAATTTCATACACTTAGGGAATATAAGTAATATTTCAATATATATATATGCAATGTAGAATAATTAATTCAAATATTGAATACAATATCCATTACTTCAAATACTTATCATTTATTCCTTCATTCTAAGTGAAATTCTGTTCCCTTTGACCAACATCTCCCCATGCCCCATTCTCTAATGACTACTGTTCTTCTCTCTGCTTCTATGTGCTCAATTTTTTTTTTTTTTAACTCACGCATAAGTGAGAACATGCAGTATTTGTCTTTCTCTGCCTGGCTTATTTCATTTAGAATATTAACCTCCAGGGTCATTCTTTTTTTTTTTTGGTGCTGGGGATCGAACTCAGGGCCTTGTGCTTGATAGGCAAGCACTCTAACCATTGAGCTAAATCCCCAGCCCTCCAGGCTCATTCTTGTTGTTGCCAATAACATAATTTCTTTTTAAGGGTGCGATATATCCCTCCTTCCATCCATTTATTTGTTGATGTATACTTAGTTTGGTTCTGTAACTTGGCTGTTGTGACTAGTGCTGCAATAAAGTAGGGTGCATATACTCTTCAACATACCAGCTTGATGTCTTTTGGATAGATAAACACAAGTGGGAAAGTAGGATTATATTGTAACTCTGTTTTTAGTTGTTTGAAGTTCTTCATACTGTTTTGCATGATGGTAATATTGGTTTACATTCTCATCAACAGTATACAAGGGTTCCTTTTTCTCCACATCTTTCCTAACATTTATCCTCCATTAGTGTGATAACAGATGTAAGGGGATATCTTGTTATGATTTTATATGTGTTTACCTAATGATTAGAAATATTGATCATTCTTTAAATCAGTTGACCATTCATATGTCTTATTTTGAAAGAAGACTATTAAGGTTTTTTGCCCATTTAAAAAAAAGACTTTTTTTTTTATTTTTGCTATTGAGTTTTTTGAGTTCTTTATATGTTTTGTATATTAATCTCTTATTGGACGTATGGCTAATAAATAATATCTCCCATTCTATAGGTTACTTGTTTACTGTATTGCTTTGCTTCCTTTGCTGTGTGGAAGATTTTTAGTTTGATATAATCTCATTTGTCAATTTTTATTTTTGTTGCCTGAGTTTTGTGGCCTGAGAAACTTCTTCTCTTTTTTTTTCCTTAGCTAGCAGTTGCCAATTTTATTTATCTTTTCAAAAACACCAATTCTTAGTTTTATTAAACATTTCTGCTGTTTTTGTAGTTTCTCTTTCATTTACATCTGCTCTGATCTTTGTTATTCTCTTCATTCTCCTAACCTTGGATTTAGTTTGTTCTTTCTCTAGTGTAATATTAAGTTGTTTATTTGAGTGTGTCTGTGTTGTTTTAGCTGTGTCTGTTTTTTTATTTCTGTCGAGAATATTCTGAAGTATTTTCTCTAGAGCTGGTTTAGTACTTATATACCTTTTGAGCTGTTCTCTTACACGGAAATACCTTATTTCTCCATGTATTTTGAAGGACAGCTTTGTGAACAAGTTAATCAGGGTTGGAAGTTACTTACTCTTATAGCGTGCAATAATTCACTCCAAGCTCTCTCCTGGCCTTTAGGGTTTGTGTTAAGAAGTTTGCTCTGATTCTAACTGGTTTGCCTTTATACAAGATTTTTTGGTTTTCTCTGGCTGCTTTTAAAATTCTGTTCTGTTTTTTGTTGTTGTTGTTTGTTTTTTGTTTTGCTGGCTATCTGGTAATAATGATATGCCTTGATGAGCTTCTTTTGTCATTAAAATCGTTTGATGTTCTATAAGCATCACTTGTATTTTAGCCTCTTTTCCTTCTATTTGGGGAATTTTCTTCAATGATTTCTTTAAACATGTTAGTAAATCCATGTATTCTATCCTCCAGTTTTTCTCTAATTCCAGTTAACCTTAGATTTGTCTTCTTATTGTCATCTATTATTTGCTGGACAATCCTCTCTTGTTCTCTTATTTTCTTTTTGACTTTTTCAAGTTCTTCATCATAATTTACCATTTTGTCCTCAATATCAGACACTCTGTCTTCATAGTGGTCATTTCTGCAGTTTATGAATTCTGTAGTTTTCTTTTATTTCAAGTATTTCTTTCTGGCTTTTTTTTTTTTCAAGAATTTCATATCCTTCTTGATCTGTCATTCAAATTTTAAACTGCTTTGGTTGGCTCATTCAGTTTTCTGCCTATTTCCCCAAATTCACTGTGGCCATACTGAGTGAAATTGCTGTGAATTTTTGGTTCATATTTTCTTTGAACTCATCTATTTTCTTATTCCCTTCTTTGAACTTTTCATAGAGTTCTGCTACCTGGTATTTGTTTTCTTCTCCCTTTGTTATTCATTGCTCTGCCTTGGGAGAGTTGGATGAACTCAGGGATTGTCTGTTGCCTTTTTTCCCATGCTTGTATTTCATATATATATATATATATATAAAAAATTATATATATATATAAAATTTAAAAATTATTATATATATGCCTTAGATTATATATATGTGTATCTTTTCCCTCTCCTTTTTTGGGGGGTGCTTCAGGTTGAGGACTAGAAAAGTGAGGGGAGTTTGTGGTTTACATTGAGATTTTCAGTAAGATGTTGCTTTCCTGAGAATAAGTTCTAGCTTTGTATGTCCAGTGCAAATATTTACTCCTGCTGCTATGTGCTTCTAGTAAGTAATTTGGACTCTGTCCCTGTGTATTGCTGAAAGAATTATGACAGAATCAACAGATTCAATCATACAGTACTTATATATGATAGTCCTTATAGTTACACTTCCCCATTTGGTCTATCCTTTGTGCACACCAGATCATGTATTATGTGTAATTGTTCTGCAATTAAGTAGGTGAAATGGAGTCAGGTGAATGGAAGGTGGTTGGATGAGGGGTGTGAGACACTAAGGGGGGAGATCAGTGGGGGAAATAGTGACAGATGAGAAGAAAAGTTTGATGTGGGGTCTGATTCTGTTGGACTACTTCTAGTTGCATTCAAGTGTTAGTATTGAGTTTTCAGAGGATATTTGTGGGGGCAAGTGTGAGATATGAGAAGAAGGAGGTTTACTTTGTGAGTGAGGGAATCTATGTGATTGTCAGAACATGCTGATAGAGAGGACAATAGGCTAGGTAAGATATGGGAGAGCCAAAGGTTTAGGATGTGGTGGGTCAAGGGTTGAAACTAGAGAAGAAAGAAAGGACTGTGGGGGAGCTTAGTGTGGGAAATTAAACACTTGGGAGGAGGAGTGTGTATATTTGGGGAAAGAATAAAGAAATATGGTAATGGTATTGCTTTGGGGATTTGAGGTAAAGACACTAGGTAGGGAGCTGAGAAGGAGAGAACCTAGACACTTATTAAATCAGAGCCAATGGAAGAAAAACACAAAAGTAAAAGTCTAACAAATACACGCATGCAAAAAAGAACATACATAATCCCACACTACTAATCCCCTGTTCCAGACTTTTTCCTTGTCCAAAATCAGGTTTTTGTTTGTTTGTTTGTTTGTTTGTTTTTTTGTTTTTTGGTTTTTTTGGCTGGCACTTCTCCTGTCCCATGCAGAAGAGAAACAATGTAGAGTCAGAGGAGCATATTGTTTAATTTTTTTTTCGTATTCTGTAAAGAATGTCATCAGTATTTTTAGGGGAATGCATTGAATCTGTAGATCACTTTTGGTAATACGGCCATTTTGACAATATTAATTCTACCAAACCATGAATATGGGAAGTCTTTCTATTTTATGGTGTATCTCCCCATTTTTTTTTTTTCAGTGTTCTGAAATTTTCATTGTAAAGCTCTTTCACCTCCTTGGTAAGACTGATACCTACATGTTTTTAAGTGATTGTGAATGGAAATTTTTTTTTACTTTTTTGAGCTACTCAATTATTGGTGTGTAATAAAACTATTTTTATGTTAATTGTATATTATTTGCATCTCTTGACAACTAATTTTAGCTGTAGTTGTTTCAGTAGATTTCCCTATTATTCATTGTACTTGAAATGAAATGCATACCACAATTTCAACCTAGAAAATGTCTTTGTATTACTTATACCATTGAGTTTTGAGCTTTCATGTTTTATGTAATTAATTAGTTAATGGTCTTAATGTACAGATAAAAGAATTTCCTTCTAGTAATTCCTGTAAGGCAGGCCTAGTAGTGATGAACCTCCTTATCTCTGAAGGACAGCTTAGCTGAATGAAACATTCTTTGTTGGAACTGATTTTATTTCAGTACATTGAATGTGTTATCTCACTATTTTCTAGCCACCCAAGTTTCCGCTGAGAAACACATTGATAGCTGTATTAGTACTCTTACATGGAGTGTATTTATTGTCTCTTGCTGCTTTCAGAAGTTTTTCTTTGTCTGTGATTTTCGACCATTTACTTATTACACATCTTGGTGTACTCTTGTTTGGATTGAACTTAACTGGAGACCTCTGTGCTGCCTATACCCTGGATTTGGCATCTTTCCCCAGATTCTGGAAGTTTTGAGTCATTATTTTTTTAAACATATTTTCTGGTCCCTTTTATCTCTCTTCTCAAAACCATGTAATGTATAGGATTTTGTTTTGATGATATCCCATAATTCTCATGACTTCTTTGTTCTTTTTCATTTTCTCTGTTTTTGATCTTTTATTTACTGGATAATTTCAAACGTTCTGTCTTTGAATTCCCTGATTCTTTCATTTGGTCAAGTCTGCTGTTGAAACTTTCCATTTTTTTTTTAGTTCCCATTGCATTTTTCATTTCTAAGATTTCTATCTCTTTTTTTTTTCTATTTCTTTGTCAATCTTCAGGGTTTTTCATGTACCATTTCCCAAATTTTATCTAATTTTTAAATCCCTATATACTTGTAGTCCCCAACTCCTTTAAGAGAATCATTTTGAATTCTTTGTCTGTCATTTCATGGTTCTCTATTTCTTTAGGGTCCACTGTTGAGCTTTGTCAGTTTCTTTTGAGTGTCATATTTCCTGACTCTTTGTAATCCTTGTGTCATGGTTTTGGTGTCTACACATTTGAGGAGATACCAACCCCTTCTGGCCATTGTAAGTGTTCTTTGATGAGCATAGAACTTCCTTATTCAGTCTCTAGTCTGTGATTCTGGAGACCCAGCTGGTACTGACCCAGAGATATTGCTTTCGACTTCTTTAGAGAGATAAGCAGCCTCTTTTGCTTTGACTTTAGGTGGATTTTCTGTCTAGTCTCTGTTCTCAGGTGAGACCACTGGGGGAGCTTTGAAATCACGTAGGTCTGCTGGATGTGCACTGCAACGCCTCTGACTGAGCCAAGCACAGTATGTATTCCTTGGTCAGGTGGTACTGCTATTTATGATCTAGAGCCGAACAGAATTATAGACTCTGAGGATAAGCAGAGTCACTGCTTAGAACAGGTAGGACCTAGGTGTGGCAGAACTTCTTCCTCATTTTTGTTAAATTGCACCATGGCCGTGACTTTTCTCCTGGGATGGGGTCTTGAATGAGCTCTGAGGCTGTTCCAAGTGCTATTTTTAACTCCCATGTGTGATAACATGAGTTCTTGCTCTTTGCCGCATTGTGCTGTGGCAAGCATCTCTTGCTTTGTGTTGCCTTAGGCCAGCTCTGAGGTTGGCCCTGCAGGTTGGCTATCTAGGAGATTTGACACAGATAGAACTATTCATCTCTTAAGGGACTCATTAGGTCAGCTTTGAAAATGGGTTAGGCTCTTAACTGGGATCTCTGATCAGATGCCATTGTTGGGAGGCACACAGAGCTACCACAAAGATCTATGCACTGTTCACTGTGCACTCCATCTCTTTGCTTTGTTTCTGTTTAAATCCAACAACATACAAAGAGCATACTAGATATCATTACCTTCATTGTGACAATGAAGATGACAAAAGAGATGAACACAATTAGCAATATTTTATGGCTGCATTGGCAAACTGAGATTGCTGGACAAACTCTCACCCCCAAATCTAGAGAGACAAGTGAATCCAGAGTCATTTACTGCCAGGGAAGTCCTGGAGCCCAAACAGGAATGCTTCAGTGCTAATTTTGATGAATTTCAGGAAGCTGAATAAGGATCATCCTGAGAGTGAGAAATTCTTGGGGGCTGTGATCTTAGGGAGTTCACAAATTTTTGTGGGTTTCACCTCTAGATGTAACACAATTTTCTTACGGTTTAAAGCTCCAAAATAAACTCTCCTGGCTCAGGTGGACAGAGGGAAGGAGTAACTGTAGTGAAATACAACTTGGCTGTTCTCCATAATGAATACCTACTCTCTAAGGGAAAAAATTCATTAAAACATCACCACAGCTGGGGGAAAAGCATTTCTCTCACTTTAGCCCTCACTGGCATTTCTACCTCACCCAGGATCAGGGACAAAAAGCCCACTAAAGACAGAGATTTAATCATAAAGTTATGCCATGATCTCTATCCCAACACTTACTACTACATCAGCCAAGCTCCAGTGTAACAGTGGTCACAGCTGAAAGAGCGGCACAGTTTAAACTATCTCTGAGAAGTGCTTAGGGAATCCCAAAGTTAATAGTGGAGACAAAAGCAAAGACACTAGAGGAATTTGTTAACTCTGTTCCCTACAGAGATAACAAATGTCAAACACAGCTCGACTCCTAGCCAGATTAACATAAACCTCACATCAAATGCTGATTTATCTCACTTTCTATTATCCAATACATCACGGCAAGCTTTCAGCAACAAATTATGAAGTATGCTAAAAGACAAGGAAAAAAAAAAACCATACTCTGAAGAGACAAAGCAACAATCTGAAGGAGCTTTAGATATAACATAGATTTTGGAGTTAATAGCGAATTTAAAATAACTATGATTAGAATATTAAGCAGTCCAGCTGAAAAAATAAATAGCATTCAGGATACATGGGCAATATAAGCAGAGAAGAAAACTCTAAGACTCAATAGGAAACCCTAGACATTAAAAAAAAAATCCACTGTAATAGAGATAGAAAATCTATTTGGTGGTCTCATCAAGATGACTGCTTATGAGTAAGGAAGCCAATGAGTTTAGATAATACGATAGTAACAACCTATGCTGAAATGCAGCAAGAAAGGAAAATGGAAGACAAAGACAAAGGTAAAGATTCAGAAGACAGAGGAAGGAGAAGAAAAAGGGGAGGAGCAGGAGGTGGAGGAAGAGAAGGAGAAGACAATGGGGAAGAAGAGGAAGGGGTGAAGAGAACATTTAAAATTGTGGATCAGTTTCAAAGGATATAACATATATGTAATTTGAGAACCCAAAAGAGTAGAGATAGATCAGAAGAAATATTTGAAGTAATAAGGGAAAAACTTTTTAAAATTAATGTCAGACTCCAAACCACAGATTCGGTAAACTCAGAGAACACCAAGAAGAATAAATACCAAAAAGTCTGCAAACAAGTGGGCATATCGTTCAAATTGCAGAAAATCAGACATAAAACATATCTTGGAAAAAGCCTGACGGAGAAAAACCTTACTTATAATGGAACATATAAGAATTACTGCAGACTTCTTGTCAGAAACCATATAGGCAAGGAGGTAGTGAAGCAAAATATTTAAAATTTTGGAAAAAAAAAGCTACCTAACCATAATTCTCTATCTATCAAAAATATGCTTTAAAGACGACAGAGAAATAAATGCTTTTTTGAAGAAAGAAACTCAGTTAATGCATTGCTAAGAGACTGGCCTTGTGAGTAATTTTCAAATAAGCTTGTCAGGCATAAGGGAAATTTTAGATTGGGTACTTGGATCAACATAAAAGATAAATAGAGCACAAGAAAAGAAATACATGAAAATAAAATAAAATCTTATTTTTAAATTATCTAAAACATAACTGTTTAAAGTAATAATGGTAGTAATGTACTGGTTGATTATAGCATTTTACTGAAATTAATGACTGCAAGGTCATAAGAGATGGAAGAGAGAAATTGGAAATAGTTATGAGATACCATACTGTACACGAAGCGGTGTAGTGTTATTTGCAGGTGAATTTACATTAGAAAAAAATGTACATTCCAAAATCTGCTGTCAACCATTAAATTTTTTTAAAAGGAATATAATTGATATGCTAAGAGATAAGATGGAATCATATATAATACTCAATTAAAGCCAGAAAAGGCAGAAAAATGAGATTATTTTATGATGTGATTATTACAGGAAGTTTCTGATTGTCATTGAAATTCAAGTCTTGGCATTCTTTTTGGGAAATAGGGCCATCAGCAGTCTAAGCGACTCAATCTGGTGTAAGAATAAGCTATTCAGGGCACACACTGGGCCATATTTTCTAGAAATATTCATCATATCCAAAGTCTCATAATTGTTAATATTGTCCCTGATTTTCTCAGAAGTCACTGCATGGAGCCCTTTAAATGTGATGACGTCTCCCACTTGTTCGGAAAAGGTATGGGAAGAGCCATGGCAGAGAATAATGAACTCAACCAACATAGCCCAACCTACGTTTTCTTACCTAAAGAAATGAGTCTATCTGGACTCACCTCCAGCCAAGTCTCCAATCACTAGTGGAAATGTGGATCCATTCCTCAGATCTATTCTCTTTCTGAACCTGTCATAGCCGTTGCTAGAATATTCTAGTAAGGCTATGCTGTACATCTTTTAAATCTGTCTGAACTATTTACCACCATTTCGTAGCTTTACACAACAGAAATTTATTCTCTCACAGTAGTGGACATCAGAAATTTGAAGCCAGCCTACTTGCAACATCAGGCACCCACAGAGGGTTCTAGAGGAGGCGCCTTCTTTGCCTCTGCTTCGTAGTATTGCTTGAAGGGTGCCAGCATGGCAGCAATCTCTACCTTCATCTTCACAGAGCCTTCTTCTTGTGTGTGTCTGTGTCTTCTTTTCTGTCTCTTATAAGGATGTTTGCCACCTTCGTGCAGGGTAAATTGCATCGTGAGATCCTTACCTTCGTTATAAATACGAGAACCCTTTTCCGATTAAGGCACATTCTGAGATTCTGAATGAATCTATCTTTTAGCCAAGTACCCTTCAAACACTCTAGTAATAATTCGAAGTTCTGTCTCTGACCTAGTGCCCAGAGCTTTGGCCTGCTGAAGACCACTTTATTGTTTCCTATATACCACATGTCCTACAAAAATTATGTTTTTATCTTTTGTAAGACAGCATAGGCTGACTGGATGTCAACTTTCATTGCTCACTTAGGTTTGCTTCACTTATGTTTGGTTGTGCATGTTCAGGAGTCTTTGATTTCTTTTTTTTTTTTTTTTTAAGGAGACAAGGAATTACTTATGAAACAATTCATTTGGAAGAAACATCAAAACTTCAAAGATAATGTGATTCCAACAGGACATAATAAGAGGACTGTTTGCTAAAGGTGATAGCTTTAAGCTCCTGACCTGATAAGCCCTGATAAGCCTGCCATCTCTATTTTACTACCAGGACTTAATATCTAACTTTGATCAATATAAACAGACAAAAGGAAATTCCCTGGAAAACAAAGCCAGCCTGGCCTCAAACAATAGGAGTCACTTTATCTTAATTGTAAACGTGAGTGAGAAATGTTTGTTTAATCGACAATTCCTTCAGATTTTGTTCTTAAGGATGGGAAGCCATTAGTGGTGTGCTTCCTAGCCTACACCAACCTTATTTTGGAAATTCACTAAAGCTAATGAATTCCTTTGAAGCAAAAATTTAGGTAGGAGTTTCTGGATACTTGAGAGTTGTTCTTTCCAAATTTTAGTATGCTTCACTGCCAATAAAAACTAGCGGCAAAAGGAATTTCTGTTTAAAACATAATTGGATTGAAGACTCAGGAAGACCACAGAGAATGAATATTCTCTTTGGATAGAGGAAGAAGTCATATTCAAGGTAATGAAGGAGAATTTTGTACAGGAAGAAAAGGGACAGTACTTTATGAATGACCATGAAATGAGGGGTTTATCATGTAAGCCATAACTATGACCAAAAGCACTTGTTGATAATTCAGAAATAATATGACATCTACCTGAAGCAAATAAAACACAACAAAAATAGTGCCCTATCAGAAAGAGAAATAGAAAGGCTAAATCCTAAGGGACTGGCCACCGTTTGAGAGAGAGTTGCTTGAATGGGTTATATGTAAAGAACGTAAAAAATGAACTAATTTTCCACTCACTTCAAATTTTTGAGAAACTGGCCCCTGAACCAAAGACCTCCAATTCTTAGCATAGTTCTCCTTCTCATGCCCCTTCTGATTCTCAATTCTCTGGACCCCTTTTTGAATTTCCCATAAAGAAGACCAGTTACGGGCACATGTGTTGAGGATTATAAGCTTTTCTTCCCTGTGGCATTCGCTAATTTTCCCTTTAGTACTCTAGGGTAGCTAACTTCAAAATGTACGAAACACAATTCTGGTTGTTGAATGTCTGCTGATTCTTTCACATTCATAGTCATCTCAGACATCCTTTTAAAATAGAATAGAGATCCTCATGGGAATGAGAGATAAGGGAACTCTCAGGCCCTAATCCATTACCAATCAAGGTGAAGACGTGTCTTTCCCCTGTCATACCACACTAACAACGTATGGAAGGCATGCTCCCCTTATCTCTACTCTTACCACAAAGACCAGCTATTCCTGGTATGGTGGGGGGGTGGGCAAGATGTCTTCCAGGAGAGGAATTGCCCTGATCCATAACTTACACTAGGAAAATAACTCTTTAAAACACTCAGAGAGGTTTCTAGAACAATTCCATACCCATTCCAACAAATGAACAAAAACTGGGTCCTCCTTTCTTTGTTAGGGAAGAACGTGGGGTTCTGATTACCAGCCCTCCCCTCCCTTTTAAATTCCTAAGCCTCCATTAATACTTTTGCCTGTGATTTAGAGCTGTTGCCTGTTTTAATTTCCACTATCACTGAAGCAAGTCCCCAGGCATGTCCTATATCACTTTGATACACCTAACAATTGCTTATAATTGATTTAAACCTCCTCTTCTTTGTCTAATGGGGAATACAAAACCCTCCTATAATTTTGCCACTTCAACCCCCTAGCCCTAGTTTCCTTCATCCGCTGTCTTTTCCTAACCCTGCACCAACATAGAAGAGGAATCTCGCCCATTTCCCTTGTTCATCACGGAGTAGCAGTCAGCCAGGTACTTGTTTTAAATCACAGAACTTGTAGCAGTAGGAATGCAGAAACCTTACATTGTATCTCCACACTGCTAACTATTCAAGTGTTAATATTAGATAATTCTAAAGTTCTTCAACCACCTCCCGTCATTACATTTCTTCGTTGTACCACATTTCTCCACAGGACATCATCTACGCCATACTGCTAAAGCTCTCTCTACACCTCTCTTCTGTTCTCTGTCTCCAAAGGCTCACCATAATCCAGGACATTTTTAAATGCAAAACAATTCAAATATCTGTTTATTTGTCCCTCTACAAGCAATGACCTGGAGTGTGCTCAACATGAAGACACAAAATGTCCTAAGGGGGGAAAAATTTCTCTGGAGAGATGGGACATGAGGTTCAAGAAATTGCTTTAAATGACATTGTCTTCATGCCATTGTGTTTTATTTACTATATGTTTCATCATAAATTTCTGAGACAGGAGCCTAAAACAAGATCCTAAAATGGGGATTCTTATTTGTCTCATCAAGTAAAACAGGCCAGCCAGAATTTAACTTCAGTTCTGTGTATACAGCTACCTTAGGAAGAGCAGAGTTTTGAATACATGAAAATGAACGGTTAGGTAGAACAAGAAAAGGTGGTTTCTTGTAAAAGGTCTGCACAAAGAAAAGGAAAGCGTTAAGTCTCAATAGCTACTCAGTAAATTCACTCTGAGCCTAACCAGAATCTTCCTGGTATAAACTCTTCACAGGCCGTCTGAGGCTCAGCTTGTCCACAAACCTAATTACAGTAGAAAGGAACCATCTTCTGTGCTGGCCTAGCCCGCTGCACTCAGATCCCTATTAGACTTAGATGCCCTATTAGATGCTCTATGAGACTAGAACTAATAACAGTATTAACTTCTTTCCTATTCTGGCCATGTTTTTGTTTGTTTTTCAGGGCTAAGGATGGAACCCAGGACCTTGTCCATGCCGGGCAAACCCTGAACCACTGAACTAAACCCCCAGCCCACAACTGGCCTTGCTTTTAAAAAATCTTTACTTAGTAAACAACTTTCTTGAAAAATAATAAATTCAGTGGTATTTTTTTTTTCTTAAAAATTGTAAGGAAAATACATTAAACTCCAGTAAATGTCGGACACTAAACTAAGTGGGTTTTTTTTGTACATTATCACATTTAGTCTTTACAGTAACTCTCCGATGTATGTACTGTTTCATTCTCCACTTCAAGATTATTGAGATTCATGAAGTATTTATTTTCTCAAGGGTGTAGAAACTAGATCAGTTCCCAACCAAAATGTCTGGTGACAGAGGTCAAATGCTGACCAACTCACAACACTCTTCTGCGACTGGCAGGAAACCCAGCGTCTCCCTGGGAAACCTACTTCATCACCAGTACCAAGAGAGAGACTTCTTTACATTGGTATTAAATGTGTTTATCAGTAGACTTAGTCCAAAAACTGGAACTATAGAGAACAAGGCCAGCCCTCCTCTGTACTGCCCCTCAGTCTCTCACTCTGAGGACAGCCATTTTTCAGTCTTTCATAAACTCCTGCTTAGGATGTTAGTTCCATTTTCTGCTAATTCCCAGTGACTAGGATAATGCTTCACTCAGAGAGGGAGGCTAGAGAAATGACTGTCAAAAAGAAAATATCTGTCCAAACGATATAACATGAGTCTGATCATGAGGAAACATCAGATAAATCCAAGAAAAGGAAAATTCTGCAAAGCAAGTGGCTTTCAAAATACTAATGTTATGAAATATAAGGAAAGATGGTAGAACTGTTAGAACTGTTCTGGTGAAAGAGGACTAGAACTATGGCAATGATATGCAATAGAAAAGCTAGAATTTTCTTTTTCTTTCTTCTTTTGATACTAATTGAATAATTGGTGAAATGTGAAAAAAAAAACCCTGTAGAGTATATTATTGTCCTGATTTTGGCAATTATTATGGGATTATATAAGATAATATGCTTTGACTTGTTTATTGTCTCTCCAAGAAGATAAATATAATTGAAATTTAAATGAGATTAATTTGTCCGTATAAGAAAAATTAAATACTAAGAAATAAGATTTTATCAGATGGGGTTGAGCTTTGGAGTTTCATAGGTCATAATGATATCTGAAATTTATTTATGCTCATGGACCCAATTTTCCCCCTTAGGGATGATACTGCCCCTATTGAACATACAGAAAATAAGAGAATTCTGCTTTTAAGAAATGCACTCTGAAATATTTAGAGATAAAGGGTTATCATAACTGCAACTACTTACAATGGTTCAAAATGTTTAGATAAAAATGTGTATATATGTGTGCATGTGCATGCATCTGTAGAAAGAGAATAAAATGAGAAAGGGGATATAAAGCAAACGAAGTAACACATTAATATTCAGGAAATCTAATTGAAGACCGTATGTGTCATAAGGACCAATGTGTGGACCACTGGAAAAAATAGCCCCAAAACAATCTCTTGTTTAATTGATTTTCCACAAGGGTGTCAAGACAACGAGAGAAGGACAATGTTTTGAACAAATGTTTCAGGACACAGTATATATCTACATGCAAAAGAATGAAGTTGTACCCTTACCTTTGCCATGGTTTGAGGTTTCTTCTGAAGTTCATGTTGAAACTTAACAGCTAAGGTGATATGTTAAGGGTATGTGAGAAGTGGGACCTTTAGCCCTCATCCCGCCATTGATGGGTTATAAGGGGACTGGCTATGCTATAAAAGTGACCTCTCTCTTTCATACTTGTCGTGTTTTGCCAGTGGATGCTGCCCTCCAAGGCATGATAAAGTAAGAAGACTCTCATCAAGTGGTGAGCAGAAGCCAGCACAGTGCTCCTGAACTTATTAGTCTCCAGAGTCATGGGTTAGATAAACCCCTTTTGTTATAAATTACCCTTTACTTGTTATTCAATTATAGCAACAACAACAAAAAAAGACTAAAACAACCATATACAATGGTTAATTCAGAATGGATCAAAAGCCCAAGTATAGAAACTAAAGCTGTACAACTCTTTTTTTTTTTTTTTTTTTTTTTTTTTTTTTTTTTTTGGGCTGGGGATCGAACTCAGGGCCTTGGGCTTGCTAGGCAAGCACTCTAACCGTAGGCTAAATCCCCAGCCCCAGCTGTACAACTCTTAAACACAGGAAAACACAGGAAAATTTTTCCTGACATTGGGTTTGGTGGTGATTTATTTTAATACATACCAGAATCTTGGGCAACAAAAGAGAAAATAGAAAAAAGGACTTTATCAGGATTCAAAAACTTCTGTGCATCAAAGGACAAAATCCTGAGAATGAGAAAATATTTGTAAATCATACACCTTAATACTTGATACAGGATTAATATCCAAAATATATAAAAAAACTCTTAGAACTACAAAAATAATTGAAAAGTTAACAAAGAATTTGAATAGCTATTTCTTCAAAGTAGATACACAAATAGCCAGTATAAGCACGTGAAAAGATGTTTAGCATCACGAACTATCAAGGAAATGCGAATCAAAACCAAATGAGATACTGCTTCACACTTATTATAATGGTTATTATATTAAAACAATGAAGAATTAGCACCCTTGTGTGTGGCTGGTAGGAATGTAAAATGATGAAGCAACTGTGAGTGGTTCATCAAAAAGT
Source organism: Hystrix cristata (assembly GCA_004026905.1). Classification (NCBI taxonomy): domain Eukaryota; kingdom Metazoa; phylum Chordata; class Mammalia; order Rodentia; family Hystricidae; genus Hystrix; species Hystrix cristata. The sequence continues at coordinate 28,846 of PVJO010001507.1, read as the reverse complement.
TAGGCGTAGAATTATACAATGATCCAGAAATTCTACTCCTGGGTGTTTATCTGAAGTTGAAATCAAGAACTCAAACAAACACTTACACACTAATGTTTATAGCTTATTCACCATAGCCAAAAAGTGGAGATAACCCAACTATCCATCAACAAGTGGATAGATAAAATGTAATGGTCCACACAATGGAACATTACTCTCACTCAAAAAGAAAAGAAACTCTGATACATATTACAACATTGATGAACCTTAAAAATATTATGCTGTGAGGCCAGACATGAAATGATAAATATTTTATGATTTACTTATATGAAATGTCCAGAATAGGCAAATTCATAGAGACAGCAGGTAAGTGGTTGCCATAGAATGGGAAAGCAGGGGAAATGGAGAATTACTGTTTAATGGGTACACAGTCTGTCTTTGGAATGATGAAACTATTGTGGAAATAGACAGCAACAATAATACAACATTACAAATGTACTTAGCTCTATGGTATGTACTTCAGAATAGTCGAAGCATTAAAATTTAAGATTTATATTATGCACATTTTACCACAATTTAAAATTTTACCTTGCATGGAAAGGGCTTTATGTTATTCCTACAAGTTTTCTGTAAATTTGAGATTTTGTTAAAATAAAAAGTTATAAGGAAAAAAAAGCCTCATGTTTAGGATCATGTCATCACAGTAGGTGGCCTGTTCTCCTTTGAGAAGAGCACGTTTTTTAAATAATTTTATTTTAATGGTACATTTTACACATACATAGTGATTACATTCATCATAGGGAATTTGTATCTGTACATGATATATCTCACTGCTTCTTTTTTCCCATTCCCCTCCCCTCCCTTCACCCCCTCCTCCCTCCTTATTTACAAAAGCTTTGTTTCCATTTTTTCCTTCCATTTCTTATTTCTCTTGATCCTCTGTTCCTTTCCCCCTCCCTTGTTCCCCTTCCTATTTGAACCATTTCTTCCCTTTCCCAACATAATACATTTTAGTCCCTATTTACACTCTCAGTTTCTCACACCAGAGAAACAATGCAGTATTTATACATGTGTAACTGATTTATTCCACTTAAGAGTATGGTCTCAAGATGCATCCATTTACCCAGAAATATCTCAAACTTATCATTCTGTATGGCAGAGTAGTACTCCATTGTATAAAAAAATGTTTATCCAGAAAGAATGGCTATTACCAAGAAGTCAGCCAATAACAAATGCTGCAATAATAACAAACCCTTCTCCACTATTGGTGGGAGTGTGGACTGCTGCCACCACTGTAGAAATCAGCGTGGCGATTCCTCAGAAAACTAGGACTAGAGTTTCCATTTGACCCAGCTATTCCCCTTCTTGGTTTCTTCCCAAAAGAATTAAAAGCATCATACCACAGCGATATGTGCACACCCGTGTTTATAGCAACACAGTTTGTAACAGCTAAATCTTGGAAGTACATGTTTTTAAGAAGACCCATTCCACATCTCTGCATCTAAGGACTGGCTCAAATTGCCTCCAAAGGAATCTTGTTCCTGCCCCAGGGTAATCTTTGCCTCGTGTTCAGGGACACATTCCTTTCTCACCTGAGGTTTCTCTCCTACCGGGGAGTTCTACAATGTAGGTGGACCTCAGCTGGTGCCCAAGGACTGAATGTAGAAGTGGACTGAAATGTCTTCTGTGTGTACAGTAGATAGACTGTACACCTTGGTTTTATCCCAATACACAAGTCTATTTCTTGGCACAAGTGTTGTAGATCAACAGGCTTTACCCACGGGTGAGGTTGATATCTAAGATTTCTCTAGAGTGAGGATATGTAAACAACATCTGTTGAGAAGAGACTAAAATATTCTATCAACTGTATATTGACCATATGTTCAGCTAATTATTTTCACATAGATCTCACTGTATATTAGGGTTTATGTAGGGTTTACCAATGTGGTTTAGAAGGAATTAAAGACCTTCTAAAGTAAATTCTCTTCCTTTGCTTTCTTGTGTAATTCTGATAACTCAATTCCAGAGACATGAAAGTAGATTTAGTGGGTGTAATAAACAAAGGTAGTGAGGCCTCATCCTTCTCTTATTTCTTTCCTCTCTGGTCTCTGGTAATTGAATCTCAAGTCAGAAAATTCTCCCTGGAGAGTTAATGTGGCTAATGACAAATAAATGTGATGTTAATTATATCTGCTGGACTATGAGTTGGTTCTCCTGAGTCCACCATTGCTCTTTTGATAAGAAGCAGAAAAGCTGACTCGGTCGATGTAAATAGTATGTTACTTTTGCGTGAGTCGTATCCTTCCCGATCCTTAGTCATCTGTTAGAAAAGGACCAAGCTCCACTGCTTCAGTGTCCCTAAAGCTGTCGTCCCAGCTACTGAGGTTCAGCTATCACAAATTTATCCATTTTTAGGGAGAGGTGGGGGTTAGTCGTTATGCACTCTGTTTAATTTTGCGTAGGGGGAATAAAACGAATAAAGCTTCCTTCTCCCCAGATATGCTGACAATACACCTTTACCTGTAATTTACCAAACGGAAACATAAACTTCCAAATAAAGCATATCCAGTAAGATTTTTGCTTTCCCTTTACCTGGGGTGAGATAATTTCTGTATTTTTTTTTTTTTGAGAGAGAGAGAGAGAGTCTGACTCAGTATTACTCTCCTTTACAAAGGAGATAGTTGACGACACACATACATGAAATCACTCTGTTTCATAGTAAGTCAGCGGCAGGGCTAGAAATAAAATACAAGTGTTCTAGAAGGGGCATCTGACATCCTCTGTTTAAGAAATTGTTTCTCCTTTCCCCCTACTTTTTATTGTGTAAATTTAAGTGTACAAAATGATGTTTTAATATACATATACATGATGAAACAATTTCTATAAACAATTTAACGTATCCATCATTAACCTATCCACCGGAGTTATCTTTTTTTGGTATGTGTGTTACATGGTAAGAACACACAAACTCTTCTCTCTTTAGAAATTTCCAGTGTAGAGTATTCTTAACTATAACGTTTCTGTTTCACATCAGATCTTTAGATTTATTTATCGTATATAATGGCAATTTTGTATTCTTTGACTTAAATATTCTTTGTTCCTTCCCTTCTCTGCCCCGTGGCCACTGTTCTGTTTCTATGTATTTAACTTTTATAAAGACTTCACATATATCTGAGATCACACAGTCTTTTTCTTTCCACATCCAGCCTATTTCACTTAGTACGATGTCTGACAAATTAGTTTATGTTGTTACAAATGGCAATTTCTCCTTTTTCAAAGCTCCCCAATATTCAAATGTACTGTATCTCATAATTTTTATTCATTAATCTGCAGGCAGATAAATTTCGTGTCTTGGTTATTGTGATTAATGTTGCCATGAATAAGAGAATGCAGGTATCTCTTTGAAGTGTCGATTTCATTTCCCTTGAGTATGTATCAGAAAGGAATTGCTGGATTGTATGGTAGTTCCATTGTTAATGTTTGTCTAATTTACATTTTCACCAACAGTATAAAAGGTTCCCTTTCTTCTGTGTCTTTCCCAGCACTTTTTATGGTAGAAGTTAAAGGCTATCTTAGTAGTTGTGATGAGATCTCTCTTGCAGTTTAGATTTGTGTTTCCCTCATCATTAGTGATATTGAGCACCTTTTTCCTAGACTATTTGAATGTCATTTTTAGAAAAATAAAGTGGCACTTTGATTCACAAACTTGATTCTCTCCATGATTCTAGTCACAAATCAAAATGAATGAGAATTGAATCAAATTCATTGCTTAGGTTCAATGCTGACCTTATGGGGAAATTTGACTTGGTTCTGGTCCAGTTTGGTTTACAGTGAGATTTGAGGATAAATTGAATTCATGAACTGAGGTACCAGTGTATCAAATATTTTGCCTAGTTTTTAACTGGGTTTTTTCCTTGCCATTGAGTTCCTTATATATTTTGAATAGCAGCCCCTTATTTGTGTATATGGTTTGCAAAAGTTTTCTCTGAACCCATAGGCTGCCTTTTCATTTTGTTGATTTCTTCCTTTGCTGGCAGAAAGCCTTTCAGTTTTTTGTAAGTTCCATTTGCTTAGTTTTGTTTTTGTTGTATTAGTATGATTTTTTTTAAAAAAGACCCTAAAAAAACAAAAAACCACTGCCAAGATCAACATCATGGAGGTTTTCCTTTATTCTTTATTCTAGGAACTTCATAGTGCCAGATACTTAATCCATTTTGAGTTGATCTTTGAGTATAAGACAGGGTCTAATTTCATTCTTCTACATGTGGATATCCAGTTTCCCCGACATTATTTGTGATATGATTCTTATGGTCATTCCTCACATAAAGATGGAACCAGGTCTTTATCTCCCAAAACCAGATCATGATGAAAAGGAATTTTCAGAAAACCCTAATTATTTTTCTGTCACTAATTATTTCTCTAGAGAGTTTGTGTTTTAACCAGAACTCACATTTGAAGGAAAGCCATAAAATATAATTTCTGTTTTTTATTAGTGCATGTTAACAGAACACAATGTTTACATTTCTCTTAGGGGGTAGGTACACGTATTTAATATATTTTAATTCTTCTTATTCCTCCTCCCCACTCCTCCCTCCTCCCTCCTTTTATCTCTGGATCCCCTTCCTATTTGCAAAAGATCTAGCTCCCTGATTCCTATTGCTTTACCTTTTTATTTTAAGAAACTCTGAGGGGCTGGGGATTTAGCTCAGTGGTAAAGCACTTGCCTAGCAAGCGCAAGGCCCTGAGTTTGATCTCCAGCGCCCACTAAAAAAAAAGGAAAAGAAAAGAAATCTATGAGAAAGGAAAGTAGCTCATTTCTGACCAGATCATATAGAAAATTGAAGCTTTATTTTTTAACTATTAACATTCATATAACATCTTAAATATCGAATCTCATAATTAATATCATATACTATTTATAACAACTCTGGGAGGTAGCTGGTTTTTCAAACTCCCATTTTACAAAAGAGAAAACTGAGACTTATGAAAGTATGTACCTTCCTGAAGATTGAAGTCAGAAAGGGGCTAATGTTACTACCCTGTAGCAGTTAAGCCAGCCGTCTTTCATGTGGTTTTAGGGATCGCTAGTGCTCAAAAATCATTCATCCCATTTTCTTTCACCCTTCTCCATTCCTACCCTAAAATATCCTGCTTCTTATACTTTTCTGTCACGGACAGAGTCTTGTTCCAGCTGACCAGGGACAAGCTTAGATGACTACTATATAGAGAAGTGAATAAAAATGTTTCTGTCTCCTCCAGCACTTGTTTCAGATGCTGTGGCTGCCCTGTTTCCTTCAACTTCCCATTTCCAGAGGGAGATAACCCGGCAGACCAGGAAAGTGACTCTATTTAGGGAGATGCAGTGATGCTTTTTGTCTCTGTTTCCACATCTTGGAACAATGTAGTAATACAGAGGACGCTTTCTCATCAGAGGCCCGACACCATTCACCGTGTGGCTTAGCTGTGGGCTTTGGCATGGAGGCAAGGGGAAGGCTTCTGCTTCCTCACCTTGCTGCCCGACAGCGGGGCCTCCAAGTGGACGGAGGTGAGCAAGTCTGTGCTCAGGGCTCAGAAGCACCTGTGCATCGCTCAGCCGCTCAGGGAGTTTAACATTGCAAAACAAGGTGGTAGATTGGGCCATTGTACTATTTTACAAGGTTTTTATTCTTAGTTATACATTTGTTTCATAGATACCTCTAATAAGTCATTGGCTAAATGTAGGGGGCATAAGAAACATTCATATTGAAATATAATTTAATAAGGAATTTAAAAATGATCACTCAGAAAACTCATACGAAAACTATCTTTTAAATTGGAGATAGTAATTATGAAAAGTTTCAATTTACAAAAAAGTAGAAACAGTTATAAGATTATACATTGTATTATATTTATTTATCATGTTATGTTTGTCATTATTGTTTGTCTCTCTTTTATAGGTACTAGCATTTATGGAAATTTATTCCTGTTCATTCCCTTTATCTCCTCCATCATCAGGATAACAACTATATTGAATGCATATAGACTATTCATTTCCATGTCTATTCCTTAGTACATATATCAGTATAAGTCCATGGTACTATTTTAAGTTTATACACGTATCTTGTTTTTGGAAGTTATCCATATGGATTGTCAGAAATATCCTAATCTAATAAATATTCTATAGCACATCAAGCTATTTTTAGCACTTAATTAAATCCTTGGAAAGTAAGCATTTGGAAACTAAGCTGAATATTATTTTTAAAGATTGGATTTTTTTAGGCTCTCAATATCAAAAACAAGAGTCAAAATAATCAAAGAAATTTTTGTACATTTCCAATATATCAAAAACTAAATTTCAGTCTTCATTTTAATGCATGTATTTTTATCTCCAAGCTAAATGATATATATAAAATAACATTCTGAATCTGTCCATATTATGTTCTTTATTTCATAATTAAAGGTTAATTCAATATTAGGAAGCTTTAATGTAAGTCAGATTTGTCTTTTTCGATATGTATTATAGATGTTATTAAAGACAACTGAGTACAATTAACTAAGTTATAATGTAAAATTTAATTGAAATATACTGACATGGACTAATGTATTTTATAACAACATTTTTATTTTGTATTATGCAACAACATACCATGAAAAATGATTTTCAAAATTCTAGGGATTCTTGTTATATGGTACCATGAATGTAGTTTTAAAATTAAAAGAGAAAGAAAGCGAGATTGAATTAGCTCAATCTAGCAAGATGAGATTCTTAACACCCTTTAATCCAGTCATCCCATTTCTGATTCATATGATATTATTTCTAACAACTAGCTTGCGTCCGGCTAATCACTTAGCTGAGACTAAAGGAATCACTGACCCTAAATCACCAGTCCACAGACTCATGAACTAAGTAGGTGTTTGTTATTTTGAAAACTGAGTTTTAATGTAGTTTGTTCTGCAGCATAATTTAAAAAGAGACTACCACAGCAATAGTGGCTTCAGTTGTTTGCAACTGAGAGCCCTAGCTTATACAACTCTTTTAGTTCTTTTCTTTAACCTAGAAACTCTAGAACAATTCATTCCATAAATAGTTTTGGAGCTATTAGTATAAGTACAGTCTCAGTGATAGGTGGAGAAAGTTAAGCTTTTGGAAAAACTTACCTGACACATATGTTCTTGGATTATAGCATTTTATAGTCTGTGACAAATAAAAGGAGAAACCAATATAACAACGTTCACCAAGTCTTCACTGGAGACAGACAAACAAACACTAGGACAAAATGTAACTTGTTGGTTTTATACATCAGAAATGTAGGTTGCAGTATAGATCAGTGGCGATGAACCTATGGCACACATGCTGCAGTGGGCAGTTTGTATCACTGCAATCTCTAAAATGTTTGCCACCATGACATAGATTGATTCCAGAATCTAAGCATTATTCCATGACTTCTTGAGATGGGCTCGGCCTACCCAATGAACCCCTGATTTCATGATGAGGGCCTGATTCCCGGTAAAGGACACCATCTTAATATCCAACACCTAGGAGTTCTTTTAAAGAGAACTTGGCAACGTTATCATTGAGACAAAAAGAGCACTCTACTCCACCACATTCCAGGGGTCTTGCAGTTTTGTTGAACTCCACATTCACCTGAACCAGAGAAGGTCCTTTTATGATGATACCCCAGCCTATAAACAAAGGACGGACAGTGGTTCCTCCAGCAGTTCCGTAAATATACTCACCTTAGAGTGCTAATGATCAGTAGTATATTATTAATCAGTTTTCCATTGTTATAACAAAATATCAAAGATAATCAACTTAAAAAGAGGAAAGGCCTATTTTGTTTTATAGCTTCAGGGGTTTCAGTCCATGGCTGATAGGCCCTGCTGCTTTGGAGCTTGTGGGGAAACAGTATATCCAGGCATGGGGGGAGCACATGACAGACCACGCTGCTTACCTCAAGATAGCCAGGAAGCAAAGAGTGAGCGAGAGAGAAGAGACTGGCATGGCACATTCCCCTTCAAGGGCAAGCCCTCAGAAACCTAAAACCTCCCACTAGGCCCCATTCTTAATAGTCTCTACCACCTTGCAGTAGCACCAAGCTGGAGAACAGATGTTAAACACATGAACCTGGGGGGACATTTAAAATCCAGGCTGCCAGGAATAGAATACTTAAAAGAGAAAGTAAAGATGTAAAGTGGAAACAATAGATCAAAAGTAAATATAAGATTAAATTTTAAGCAATACTCCTGTTAAGTTAATATTTACCATTTAGAACTTTGCCTTCTGTTACTAGGACAAAGGCCTTGCCCCTCTGAACACAGTATAAGGAGCCAAATAGTGATCCCTGAGCCATCGCTCCTGCAGACCAACAAGGGCACCATGGAGAAGCTTCTACTGGGCACTCTACTCCTCTTCATCCTCTCAGTGGGTGCGACACAGTCAGGTAGGTCCTGAGCCCGACTAGGAAGGTCCTCTGAGTCCTAGGGGATCAAGGTGTACCACCTTTTGCTACCGTGGCTGCTGTTGCTCCTTTTAGGTAGATGTGGATGAAAGATGATGTGCCACTTATCATCATTGCCTAAGACTTTATTTCAGAATGTTGCAGCCTGAGACAACAAACACTTATTCTCTCATATTCTCTGGGGGTCTGAAGAGGGGCATAGCTTAGCTGACTATGCTAATGTGAGACCCCTCACGAGGTCCTAGTCAATCAGCCAAGGCCGTGCTCTCCTCTGAAGGGAGGGTTTGCTTCTAGGCCCCCTTGCACAGATAGTCAGGACTCAGCTCTTCCCTGGTTCCCCACTGTCTACTGTGAGAGGCCCCGCCAGCTCCGGTCTTTCTACAGAACAGTACATGGCTGGCAGCTGGCTCTTCCTAGAGTCAGTGATCCAGCTTGGAGAGAGAGTGCCCAGTGCTGAAGCCACAGCTTTCCCAGCATCTAATTTTAGAAAGCACATACCTCACTCTGGCTGTATCCTATTCATTACGAGTGAGTCAGCCCATACCTGAGGGGAGGAGAATGATTTTAGGTCATATTTTTTAAAACCACCACAGATGCAGATGCATCCCAGGGGTGGAGAAAGGAGAACAGGGGCTTTGTTTGTAGTATGGGAACACCATTGCTGCTCACCTGAAACAGTAAGAAGGACCGTGAGATTGCTGCTAAAAAGAAGTCACTGTGTGATCTATCTCAAGTATTTAGTCTGAGGAGCATGAGGGGAAATGGGAAATCTTAGAAGCAGCTTGAACTTTAAATTAGAGAACCAGTTTCTCCCAAATAATTGAATGACTTTTGGGAAGTTGCTAAACTCTGAGCCTCAGTTTCTTCCTCTATAGAATAAGAGTAAAGATGACATCTCCCTAGCATGGAGTTGTAATGAAGACTGGGCGACATCAGTTAAAGGCAAAATATACTTTGTGATATGTAAATGTTACAAGAGGTTTTTTTATTAGCTGTAATAAAACTTTAATGTTTTACCACACCCCCCACCACCAACTCCCACCTTTCTATTATTGGCACTGAGGACAAACTCATCTTCTTAAGTTTAAGACATTCATTTCTCTATTGTATTACTATCAGCAATACAGTTTTCAAAATCTCATTCTCTGACTCTCTGGTTAACCATGTTATTTTGCTCCAGGTTTGTGTACTGACAAGATTACAAATCACAGCGCAGAGATAATAAGATCACAGAGTATAAACACATGGCTTTCTTTCCTATCCTCCCACTTTCCACTGTATTGACAGTTTAGATTCCTCTCCCTCCCTTTCTCTCTCTCTCTCTATCTCTCTGTCTTTCTCTCTTTCTCTGTCTTTCTCCTCCCCAAACACACATACATAGTCTCTTCCTGGCATCCTCTCCCTGAGTGCTCTGTTCCTACCTTTGTCCAGAGTAAGCACTTCTTAAGCAGCCCTTTTATCTAAGGAAAGAGGAATTCATGCTGTTTTTCCATTTCCTACTATGAAGCAAAACTAACTCAATTCAAGACTTCATATTACTTCTAGGCTATGTCTCCCTTGATTCAGTTAGTCATTATTTTTTAATTTACTTTCCAGATCATAGTATTTGTTAAATTTACTTTCCTGAACAATAAAAAACTAGTTCTTAAAATGCTTATGCCCTCCTCTTCTCTGGGGGGTTTCAAGAGGAAATAAGTCAATGCTAAGTAATTCCATAATCTTGGTATTGCAGCCAGAGGGAAACAGTGGGAAAACCATCCTGAACTGGCACCCAGGAGCTGCACAGAGAATGGAGAGGCACCTGCGGGTGCTGTAATGATCTGGGCCATGTGGTCTGCACATTATTCTATTCCTCAGACTTCGCACTAACCACAACTGCTGGTCCATCTTAGCCAAGATGAGCCATTAAAATCATATCCAATTCCAGCCACAAGTGTCCCGTGGGAGAAATCTCAGAACCTGATCAGTGGTGGGAAAATACAGAGTGCTACATGCTTTACCTGTTATGCTCAGTGAACCAGAGAGTCAGCTGCTTTTCATCTTCTGTGACGCATTTTCTCTTTCATCCAGATGCAATCTGCAAGAAAGATGGAGCTGAGGTTGATACATGACTCCTTTTTTCCAGTATTGGTGTGGACTCCAAGGCCTTCTCACTGAGCGTATCCCCAGCCCATTTTATTTTTTATTTTGAGACAGTAGCTTCCTAAGTAGTCCCGGTTGGGCTAGTACTTAGGATTCTCCTGCCTTGGCCTCCCAGAGTACTGAGATTACAGGTGGCAGACCGTACCAGGCTGATATAGGACATCTTTAGTTTCAATTTGTAAAAAGATAATTGAACCTAAAATGCCTTTTAACACTGACAGTAGCCTAGAGTCAGTGAGATAGTGCACTCACAGGAAGCCTGTCCACCCTCATGCCCTGTCAGGAGGCAGTTTAGGGTACAAGGTAGGAGCAAATCGAACAAGACTGTTGACAGAACGTTTGTCACATTGTCTTTCCTCTACAGACTTGAGAGGGAAGGTGCTTATTTTCCCTCAAGAGTCAGCCACTGCCTATGTGTCCCTGATACCCTCAGTGAAGAAGTCCCTACAGAACTTCACGCTATGTCTGAAGGCCTTCACCGATCTCACCCGCCCCTACAGCATCTTCTCTTACAACACACGCTCCCAGGACAATGAGTTGCTTCTCTTTGTTGAAAAGACAGGAGAATACCAGTTGTACATCGGGAATGCTGGGGTCATTTTCAAGGCCCCCTCATCCCCCTACAACCCAAGGCACATCTGTGCGAGCTGGGAGTCTGCCTCAGGGATTGTCGAATTCTGGGTGGATGGGAAGCCCTTGGGGAGGAAGGGCGTCAAGAAGGGGTACACTGTGGGGGCTGAAGCAAAGATCATCCTGGGACAAGAGCAGGATTCCTTTGGGGGACGTTTTGATGCCAAACAATCCTTTGTTGGGGAGATATGGGATGTGTCTTTGTGGGACCATGTGCTCCCTCTAAGTGACATGTGTGACTGCTGTGAGGGTGGCAATGTCCTAAACTGGCAGGCCCTGGATTATGAGGAAGATGGCTATGTGGTGACTAAACCCAATCTGTGGGCTTGAGCTTTGTTCTCCTCATGATTTGTGCTTAATGATAATCACAACCTCTTTGAAATTAAATCCATTAATTTTTTTTCTGGCTCTGTTAATATGATATGAACTACATTAAAAAAAAGGATAAATAAGCAGTCGGCATGTTATTTATTGTTGCAAAAATTACCTTGGATGACTGTACTATAATTTCCTGTAGCATAAAACTATGGAAACTCAGGGGAGCACGCTGCTTTCGATACTGGGTCCCAACCTTACAGAATCCCTTGCCATTGGGGGAGCTCCCACCAGGATCCTGGGCACTCAGATTCAGCACTCCATAAAACATTATTCTGAGAGTTCCGGGAAGATGGTGGAGTGGAGAGAAGGAGAGCAAGAGCCTATCTGAGATTTGTTGTCCAGACACTGGAATATAGCAACTTAGGGAAGAGGAGAAGGAGGGAAGCGTGTTCTCAGGACCCGGGAGGGAACTGAAGCAAGAGTCAAAGCCCACAGGACTGCAAAAGGAGAGACCAGGCCAGAAGAAGAAGGTGACGGAGGGACAGCACTTTCTCCCAGAGCTCCCATTCCCAGCTCTGGCTAGCATCCCTGCCTCGCAGCCCCACCTCACAGCCCCGCCTCACAGCCCCAGCTTGCAGCCCCCGGGTCACAGCCCCAGGTCACGGTCTGGGCTCAGGGCCTCAGGTCACAGCCCAGCCCATGGCAGCAACTTGCAGCTGGGGTCAAGGCAGCAACACACAGTGCCCCACCCCCCACCCCCACCCTCCAGGCACAGCCGGGCTCACACCCCCAACTCACGGCCGCAGCTCTCAGTGTGAGTGATGCAGTTTGAGCCTGTAGACACATGGTAACTACTGGAGACCCCAGAGACCTCCACAGAAAGACACACAAACGGAGTGGAGCGGTGGACACTGAAGACTGCAGCAGCTGGTGAGTTACCTGAGTCATCTGATCTCAGACAGCCCTCAGGAGAGGGTGGCGATCAGCTGATCGCCATCTTGGAAAGGGGCCAAGCTCAGAACTCAGAAAAGCTGCTAGTGGCTTTTGGTGCTGGGGCAAGGCAGGGCAAGGCGGGGCAAGGTGGGGCAAGGTGGAGCAGAGTTCAAACTCAATTTGGAAGGAAAGAAAGGAGCCAAGTTCAAACTGGCAGGGAACTGAGTCCAAGCCGGTGGGAGACAGTCAGTGTGTCTCCAGCTGAACAAATTGGATTTCAACCCCACAGCCAGTGATCAGGCTGAACTTCAATGGAACAGTGAAGCCTTGCTATTGAACCCAGCTGGTAACACTCTCTACCCTGCCAAAATCTACTGCTGGGATTAATCAACAAGGACCTGAGTCTGTCTACAGGTGTGTCTCTGTCTACCAGTGACAGCAGAGACACATCTGGAAGTGGACATTTTATTTATCTTTTTCTTTTTTTAATATTTTTTCTCTCTCTGTTCTTTTTGTCTTGGTTTTTTTTTTTTTCTCCTCTTTCTTGTTTTTATAGGAAAGTGACTTTCTAGTTTTTGGCTGTTATTTTTTTCTTTTGTCCTCGTTTTACTTCTTCCTTCTCTCCTTTCCTTCTCTTTCCTTTACCAGTTCCCCAAAGTTCGCATAATTTCCCCTGGCTTTCAACCTTGCTTCTCATCTCTTTCTCTTCTTCTATTTCTCTATTCTTTCCTCCTAATCTCTTTTGAATTTTCTCCACTGAAAGTAAAATCACCGTATTGAAGGCATATTTACTGCATACAAGTTTCTGGTTTATTTGGATACTGTTATATAACCACAAATCTAGTTCATAAAATATAAAGTTGCAGATTAATAGTTACTACAGTTTGTTATTTTCTAGATGGTGTCTGATGCTATTATTGTTGCTGATTGTACTACTTTAGCCAAGGTGACAGAATTGTTCTACTCAGTTCTTCCTTGCATGCCAAAACTAAGATTGGCAGAGGGTCACAAATAACACTATAGGCCATGGTCAAAGAACTAAGGGCTGGCCAAACAGATAGCAACTTCTCAGCCCCAACAAATTGAAGAGCCAAGATTTTGCAACAGACTCATAACACAAAAACCAGCTACACCTGTAAGATACCTCTGAAGAAGTAGTCTCTTCCAAAAGGTTCTCAAAACTAACAAAAAATGCTACCTGCCACAGACAATTCATAAGCTTCAACCCAAGAACTAAACTAAAGAAGAAAAAATAGAAAATGAGAAGACACACAAATAAGATGCAACCCCATACCTCCAGCTCACCAAAAACAAACCCAGTGGGTAATGAAGTGGAACAATCTGAAAGCATCCCACCCAGACTCTTGGAAGCAGTAACAGCAGAAGTAACAAAGCAGATGAGTGAGGCTCTGGAAAACATCAAAACAGAAATCGTTCCCAGAATTAAAGACATGATTAGTAACCCTACAGCAGATACAGATAAAAAAAATAGAAGAGCTTAGAAAAATGATGGAAACCATAAATGCCCAACACAGGAAAGAAATGGAATTCATAAAACAAATTCAAACAGATGTCCAAGAGATTAAAAATTCCATTGAAAGTATTGGCAGTAGAATGAAACAATGTGAAGAGAGAATCTCAGATATAGAAGATAAGATTGTGATTAATGATTGAGAAAAGAAAGAGTTCTTCAAAATGGTAAGGGACCATGAAAAATCAATACAACAGCTGCTAGATGACATGAAGAAAAATAACATAAGATCGGAGTCAATGAAAGAGCAGGATATAGCACAAATCACATAAGAAACCTGTTCAAAGAAATAATGGCAGAAAACTTCCCAAGTATGGAAAAAGAACTGGACATACAGGTAAGTGAAGCATACAGAACTCCAATTAGCCATGATCAACAAAAATCTACCCCAAGGAATATAATAGTCAAGTTTTCAGAAATTCAACACAAGAATGGAATATTGAAAGCTGTTAGAGAAAAGAAACAAATAACCTATAAAGGAAAGCCCATCAGAATCACAGCAGACTTCTCAACACAAACCCTCAAGTTAAGGAGAGCTTGGAGTGAAGTATTTCAAGCCCTAAAAGACAACGACTTTCAGCGCATATTGATGTACCCTGCAAAACTGTCTTTCAAAATTGATGGAGAAGTAAGATATTTCCATGACAAAGAACACCTGAAGAGATTCATGACCACCAAACCAGCACTTCAAAATATTCTGAAGGACATTCTGGAAAGAGAAAATGAGCACTACAACTCCAGGAATCGCAACAGAATTAATCCTTCAGGCAAGGCAAGTAATTAAACAGAAGGGAAAACTAGGAAGCCAACAACAGGTAAATAATATGACAAGAATAAGTCAACATATGTCAGTTATAACCATCAATGTAAATGGTCTCAACTCACCAATCAAAAGAAACAGACTGGCAGAATGGGTCAAGAAGCAAGACCCAGCCATATGCTGCATACAAAAAACACATTTAATCCAAAAAGAAATTATTAGACTGAAAGTCAAAGGGTGGAAAACAATATTTCATGTGACATGAACCTGGAAAAAAGCAGGGGTAGCCATTCTATTTACAGACAAAGTGGATTTCAAGTCAAGACTCATTAAGAAAGACAAAGAAGGTCACTACATCCTTGTAAAGGAAACAATCCAAGAAGAAGATATGACGATCATAAATATATATGCATCTAATACCAGCATGCCTAATTACATACAACAAATAATTTTTTTTCATACAACAAATATTGATGGACATGAAAAACCAAATAAGCACCAATACGATTGTAATGGGGGACTTCAATACCCCACTGTCACAAATAGACAGATCAACTAGACGAAAAGTCAACAGGAAAATATCAGAATTAAACCAAACTCTTGAACAAATGGACCTAGTAGATGTATATAGAATATTCCACCCCACAACATCAGAATACACATTCTTCTCAGGTGCACATGGGACTTTCTCCAAAATAGACCACATACTAGCTCATAGAACATGCTTAAGTAAATGCAAAGGAATTGAAATTATCCCATGCATACTATCAGACCATAGTGCATTGAAACTGGAAATAAACAGCGAAAGGAACCACAAAAATTCCATAAACACATGGAAATTAAATAGCATGCTCCTGAACAATCAGTGGATCAGAGAAGAAATTAAAGAAGAAATAGACAGTTTCTGCAATTGAACAATAATGCCAGTACAACCTAACAAAATTTGTGGGACACAATGAAAGCAGTTCTATGAGGGAAACTTATAGCATTGAATGTCAGAAAATGCTATAAGAAAAACAGAGCAAGCTCAAATAAGCAACCTAATGTTGAACCTCAAGCTTCCAGAAAAAGAAAAGCAACTCAAACCCAAAGCCCATACAAGGGAGAATATTATAAAGATCAGAGCGGAAATTAACGCAATTGAAACTAAAAATGCAAAGAATCAATGAATCAAAGAGTTGGTTCTTTGAAAATTAAATAAAATTGACAACTCTTAGCCAACCTTATTTAAAAAAAAAGGAAAGAAAAGAATCAAATTCATACAATTAGGAAAGAAGAGTGAAATCACAACAGATCCTGCAGAAATCCAAAAGATCATCAAAACTTACTTTGAGAACTTGTATTCTAAATAAGATTGAAAATACAGAAGAAATAGACAGATTCCTAGATACATATGAATTACCAAAACTGGATCAAGAAGATATAAAAACTCTAAATAACCCAATATCAGTCACTGAAATTGAAGAAGCAATTAAAAACCTACCAACAAGGAAAACCCCAGGTCCTGACGGATTCACTGCTGAATTCTACAAGAAATTTAGAGACTATTTAATGCCACTAATTCTCAAACTCTTTAATGAAATTGAAACAGAAGCAATACTCCCAAATTCATTCTTGGAAGCAAGAATTAACCTGATACCAAAGCCAGAGAAGGATCCAACAAAAAAAGAGAGCTACAGGCCAATCTCATTAATGAACATAGATGCAAAAATCTTCAATAAGATACTGGCAAACAGAGTGCAACACATTATCAAGAAGATTACACACTATGACCAAGTAGGATTCATTCCAGGGATACAGGGATAGTTCAACATACGCAAATCAATAAGTGTGATACACCATATTAACAGAGCCAAGGACAAAAACCATATGATCATCTCAATAGATGCAGAAAAGACATTTGACAAGGTCCAACACCCATTCATGATAAAAAGCCTTGCAGAAAATTGGAATAGACAGTCTTTAACTCAAGCTGATAAAAGCTATCTATGACAAACCAACAGCCAACATCATACTAAATGGTCAAAAACTAAAAACTTTCACTCTAAATACCAGAACAAAACAAGGATGTCTGCTCTCACCACTCTTATTCAATATAGTTCTGGAAACATTAGCCAGAGCAATTAGACAAGAGAAAGAAATAAAAGGAAGAAGGATAGGAAAAGAAGAAGTAAAATTATCATTATTTGCAGGTGACATGATACTCTATTATAGAAGACCCCAAAAACTCCACCAAAAGACTTCTAGATTTAATAATCAAATTCAGCAGCATGGCTGGATACAAAGTCAACACTCAGAAATCAATAGCATTCCTATACACAAACAACAGACTCACTGAGAGAGAAATTAGGAAAACAACACCTTTCACAATAGCATCCAAAAAAATGAAGTACCTAGGACTCAATCTAATGAAAGAAGTAAAACATCTATACAACAAAAACTACAGTACTTTGAAAAAGGAGATTGAAGAAGATATCAGAAAATGGAAAGATATCTCTTGCTTCTGGGTAGGAAGAACCAATATAGTAAAAATGGCCATACTCCCAAAACTGCTATACAGATTTAATGCAATCCCAATTAAATTACCAACAGCATACCTCACAGAATTAGAGAAGACAATCCTAAAATTCATTTAGAACCAAAAGAAACCTAGAATAGCAAAAGCAATTCTGGGCAACAAAAGCAAAGCAGGGGCCATCACAATCCCTGACCTAAAACTATACTACAAAGCTACTGTAATAAAAACAGCATGGTACTGGCACAAAAACAGACCCCAGCACCAATGGAACAGATTAGAAGACATAGATACAGGCCCAAACACTCTCAGTCACCTTATCTTTGACAAAGGGGCCAAACGACCTCACTGGAAGAAAGACAGCCTCTTTAATAAATGGTGCTGGAAAAACTGGCTTTCCACATGCCGAATGTTAAAACTAGACCCGTATCTTTCCCCATGCACTAAGCTAAAATCAAAGTGGATCAAAGATCTAAATATTAAACCAGAAACACTAAATCTATTGGAAGATGGAATAGGTAGAACTCTTGAAGACATAGGTGTAGTCAAGGACTTTATGAACAAATTCCCAGTTGCCCAGGAAATACCACAAAGAATCAACAACTGGGACCTGATCTTATTAAAAAGCTTTTGCACAGCAAAAGAAACTACCAACAGAGCAAAGAGACAACCCAGAGTGGGAAAAAATTTTGATAGCTATTCCTCTGACAAAGGACTAATGACTCAAATATATAAAGATCTCAAGAAAATCAGACCCCTAAATTTAAAGACCCAATCCAAAAGTGGGCAACTGAAATGAATAGACACTTCTCAGATGAAGAAGTAAAAGCAGCAGATAGACATATGAAAAAATGTTCAACATCACTGCTCATTCGAGAGATGCAAATTAAAACAATCCTGAGATTCCACTTCACTCCAGAAAGAATGGCTATTATCAACAAATCAGCCAATAACAAATGCTGGAGGGGCTGTGGAGAAAAAGGAGCCCTTCTCCACTGTTGGTGGGAGTGTAGACTGGTGCAACCACTATGGAAAGCAGTGTGGAGATTCCTCAGGGAACTAGGACTAGAGATTCCATTTGACCTGGCTATTCCACTTCTTGGTGTCTTCCCAAAAGAATTGAAAGCATCATACCGCAGCAATATATGCACACTTGTGTTTATAGCAGCACAGTTTGTAATAGCTAAACCTTGGAAACAACCCAAATGCCCATCAACAGCAGAATGGATAAAGAAAATGTGGTTTTTTTTAATACAATGGAGTACTACTGTGCCTTAAAGAATGATAAGCTTGAGATATTCCTAAGTAAATGGATGCATTTTGAGACCCTACTCTCAAGTGAAATAGATTGGACACATGTGTTTAAATACCGCATAGTTTCTCTGGTGTGAGAAACTGAAAGTGTAAATAAAGACTAAAGTGTATTATATTGGGAAAAGAAAGAAAATGTCCAAATGGGAAGGGGAACAAGGGCAGGGGAACGGAACAGAGGACAAGAGAAATAAGAAATGGAACGAAAAAGTGGAAACAAAGTTTTTGTAAATAGGGAGGGAGGAGGGGGTGAAGGGAGGAGAGGGGAACAGGAAAAAAAGAAGCAACAAGATACATCATGTACAGGTACAACTCCCCTATGATGAATGTTATCACTATGTACATCTAAAATGTACCATTAAAATAAAATTAAAAACAAAACAAAACATTGTTCCTACTGGGAGAGCTCTAATGAATGGTCTACTTTACTGGGCAAGATCTCCAAAGAGAATCTCAAAAGGGGCTTTCTGAGGAACAAGACTGTGAAAAGTGTTTCCTCTTTATCTACCCCAGAGAGAACTGTGCTGTCCTCAGTGAAACCCAGACAAAGGCAAAGATAAACTGTCCTGGAAGTCCTGCTTCACCCCGATATCTGGGTGCTGTCCAAGTAGGTGTTCTGAGGAAGCAAATTGTTTAATTCTTTGTCTTAATTAGATTTGCTAGAACCAATGGTTGTAAGAGAGCAGATTTAATAGGGGACATTTATAGATTGCAATATTCACCCAGAAGCCAAATGCAGAAGGTGCCGAATGTCCATCTAGGCACTGGAGACCCAAAAGATCCAATTGAGGTCTGGGAGCCCGCAGCACTGTCCCACGTACATCCGTGTCTGCACATGATGGCTGAAGAAATCTTCCCTAGAACAAGGTTACGATGCTCGCACCAGAGATGACAACCAGAGCTCCTCTGAAGCAACAGCAGCCGTCCTCGACGACAGCAAGGCCCCAAGCTCCTTTCTCGACAAGGACAGCCAAGCCCCCTCCGGAAGAACCAGCCGCAGCAGAGCTTCTCCTGGGAAACAGCCCGCCAACTAGCTATGGCTCCCACTCTGCCTTATGTTGCATCAGCAACAACCCTCAGGTGGATCTCGTACGCCCAGCATCACACCAACTCAGTCCAGCTGGGCGTTCTGGCTCAAGTTGACCGTATTAGGTCCACCACATTCTTCCAGCTCCATAAACATGCAGATTTCCCTCCTTAATCTCCTATCTCCAGGGATTCTGGGCTCTCTGTTTCATGGCAGTGTACTTTTAATGCATTTTGGAGGGGACACTTAGGTAGTGGTATGTAGGAGATAGCACTTTTATGCTCTTTCTTTCTTTCATTCTACATCAGCACTTTTTGGAAGAGAAGATATTTTGAAAATTCTGCCTCTTTTTTTTTCTCCAGGCCAAATAATTCTAAAATCTTAAACCTTTCCCACAAGTTAAGATAACCTTTCCCTTTAGAAGACAACAATGATGAGACTTCAGAGATTCCCAGACTTTTGCTCAGAAAAGCATTTATAGTTTAAAATAGGTACCCAACAATTCACAGAAACTAAGACCATCGGTGCAGCAAAAGAGGTATCATAGGTATCAGGCCATGTGCTATACAGAAAAAAATGAAAAACATGGGCTAATTTCCAGATTTGCTAGAGCAAGAGTTAGCTAGAAGGTGTCATTACATGTATTTAATATCAAAAAAGATCTTTAGATATTCCGAGAGTTGCGAATTCAGTAAAACATATGTGCTGTCCGCACAGAAAACATATACAGTATGTACAGTGAAAATCAGAGGTCAGATGTGCCCAAGCTGCTTACTTTTATATTGAACACACGGGTAATCCAAACTCACTGAGGAAATGTTCTAAAGTGAGCCTCAAAAAAATTGGAAAAAACAATTTTATGGGTCCCTAAGGCAGGTGAGAATGTTTAGACTTCATAATATTTCTTCTAGAGTGTCAAGGTCTATTACTTTTGTCGCTGCCCAAAGGAGAAAGTGGTGATAAGTGGAAAAAGTAGTCCTGACTGTGTTTCTAACACATCCTGTATATGCACTGTATCTTCTTTGAAGTTTTAGAGCTTGATATGCACCTGACATTTAGGTTGATCTTTCACCCGTCACTTCAGATAGGAATTCTGCAGCCCACTTTTCTGCTATCAACAGACTAATAATCAGCTACCCGCTGGCTTGTGGTTCCTCCCAGCTTCACATCTTGGGAGCAGCATCCGACCATTAAGCTGGTGGGTTACTATGAAGGTCCAGGAGAATAAAGACAGAAACAAGAGGGCTGGGAGCATAGTTCTCAGGCAAGCACAGTGAGGGGGCAGGCGAGTGCTCTCAGGGGTAGAGCACCTGCCTAGCATAAGCATAGCTTTGTGTTCAATCCCTATCACTGCAAAATAATAATCAATAGATAAATACACTTAAAGAATGAAGTAAGGGAGGCTCTTGATTCTCTAATGTGACCATGCCATGCCACCAAATTTTGCACTGAAGGTAGTGGCTCAATGATAATAACAATTTTTTTTTGAGATTGCAAAAATACCCAGACTATGACAGTCTACACAGTAGGCTTCCCCTTATCTGTGGGGAATATGTTCCAAGACTCCGGGGTATGCTTGAAACTGAGGATAGTATTGTACCCTATATAAACTGTTTTTCCTATCCATCCACACCTATGATAAAATTTATTTTGTAAATTAGACATAGTGAGAGATTAACAGTAACTAATGATTAAACAAAACAACTATAACAATATGCTATAATAAAAGTTATGTGGCTATGAGCTCTTTCTCTCCCTAAAGATACCTTAGTACATTGTACAAACCGGTGTGTGGATGCCATGTACTATATAGATACACTGGGCCAAGGGATGATTCACGTTCCAGGTGGAATGGAGGAGGACTGCACTAAATTTCATCATGTTACTCAGGGCAATGCACAATTTAAACGTAGGAATTGCTTATTTCTGGAATTCTTCATTTAATATTTTCAGACCACAGTTGACACAGGCCACTGAAACCACAGGTGAGGAGGGACTATTCTCTGTCAAACTTCCAAATAGCCTAGGCAAGAGGTTTCTTACCAATAGCACGGTAAAGGGCATCTTTGACCTCTTTGTTCCTCAAAGTATACACTACAGGGTTAAGGAGTGGAGTAAAAATTGTATAAGTCACTGAAATCAACTGGTCCTCACCTCTGGTATTCTCTGACTTGGGCTTGAGGTAGGTGATGGAGGCGCAGCCATAGTGGACGATGACCACAGTGAGGTGGGAGGCACAGGTGGCAAAGGCCTTCTTCCGGCCCGCGGCAGAAGCAATCTTGAGGATGGTGGAGATGATGAGGATGTAAGAGATGAAGACCAACCCCATGGGCACCACAATAACCACTGAGCTGATGACAAAATTAATTATGTCATGGACAGTCGTATCAGTACAGGAGAGTTTCATAATTGGGCGGATGTCACAGAAATAATGGGCCACTTCTCTATCACAAAAAGGCAGCCTGAACACAGATGAAATCTGGATTATGGCCACAAGCAGCCCGAGGCTGCAGGCCCCCCAGACCAGCTGGGCACATACTTTTTTGTTCATGATAACTGAGTACCTCATTGGGTTACAAATGGCTACATAGCGGTCATACCCCATCGCTGTGAGCAGAAAGCAGTTGTTGATGGCCAGAGCGATAAAAAAGAACATCTGAGTGGCACAGCCCGCCAGGGAGATCGGTTGGTTTAGATCCAAGAGACTAGAGAGCATCCGTGGTACAGTGACCAACGTGTACACGGTCTCTGAAGTGGAAAGCATACCGAGAAAAAAGTACATGGGTGTGTGAAGGTGACGATCGATGCTGATGATTATCACAATGATGGCATTGCCAGCCAGAGTCAAAAAGTACAAGGTAAGAAATATCACAAAGAGGGTAAGTTTGTGTTCATGAAAGCTGGAGAAACTCTGGAAAGCAAATTCAGTCACCCAAGTGAGGTTTTCTGTCTTCATGAATAAATTCCAGATCATAAACCTGGAGATTTAGATCAGTCTGTCAGAACACACCAGCGCCCGGTGCTTTGAGAACAGGAATTCAGGGAGGAGGTTCTTGGACAGATACCAAGTTAATGGGGACAATTGCTCATCTGTGAATAAAAAAATAGAAAAAACATAGTCGGGAAGCAATTTCATGTACGGTAGTTTATATATAAAAGTAAGGAAGGATAAGTAAAGATAGAAGAGGATAGAAGAAAAAAACCACCTGTAGGAAGTTTGGGAAAGTTTTCCTGGCGAGATAGAACACAAGTGCTAGGGAGAAACTGGGCTAAAATAATAGAAAATGCATAGTCAAATTTGAAAGGAATCTTGTTTACGGTTATAGTTGTAGATTTTGTTTCCTACAGTTTGTTTAAACCAGAGTTCTGAGCATCTTTTTCCTTGCTGAGTTGTCCAGCCTGGCAGTGCCCTCTGCTCCAATTTAGCCCAAAGATCTGCTTTCTCCCTGTTTTATCTGCATATTTCATGATCCCTTTTCACAAATCATTCAACAGCCTCAAATGATCCCCCATCCATGTTTTTTTTTTATAAAAACAAAACCTTGTTCTTCTCTTTCTTCAATACTTGCCTGAAGCCTCCTCTTCCTCTGAAAGTCTTTCTAGTACTAAATACAACCTGCCCATCCAAGCTCCCTGGGCTGCTGAGCGTTGCCCAGCAACTTGTTCCCATGGACTCTGTACATCTCTATGCATCTTCTAGCTCGAGTTTAGATGCAAA
Source organism: Hystrix cristata (assembly GCA_004026905.1). Taxonomy (NCBI): domain Eukaryota; kingdom Metazoa; phylum Chordata; class Mammalia; order Rodentia; family Hystricidae; genus Hystrix; species Hystrix cristata. The sequence continues at coordinate 5,544 of PVJO010001507.1, read as the reverse complement.
TTTTCACAGATAGTCTGTTGCTCCACTGGACTAAATGTGTCTTCTAAATTCTCAGAATTATAAGCAGGGTAACTTTGGAAAAACCAAAAGTTACTACTTCTATTCTCCGGGGAGTTATTGGGGATCAAAAAGCTCTCACTGTCAAAAAAAAAAGTTTAATAATAGCAATAATAAACATTATTATGACACTTTTTAGGTTTTATAGAATTATTCCATGTATTATTTAGCATCATAATAACCTACATGTTAGGTAACTATATCTCCCATATAACAGGTGAAAAAACTATGATATCTAGGGTTACATGATTTGCCCAAATCAATTCGGTCTTCCAATTCTAGCACTAGGGTGATTTGTTCTACTACACCTCAACTACCAAAGAAGTACCATGACCACAAAACAGATAGGAAAGAAAATATATTTTGTTATTTTTGCTGGAAAGAATTAATGCATTTTCCCTACTTTGGAAGTGAGACTATATTATGGAAATGGAATATCTGGCAAAAATCAGGAAAACTGAAAAATTTTTAGAAATTTTTCATCTAGAGTAGTTGAGGAAATATTAGGATATTAGTGACCAACTACACCTATTTTCCTTGACTCACTATTTCTACTTCAGTTATTTATTTTAAGGAAGTGACCAGAGTTATAATCAGTCTATACACAAAATTTTTCATATCATTTATAATAGTGAAGACCAGAACAATGTAAATTAATAAAGAAATAATTAAATTAATTACAACATATCCTTGTTATGGGAACTACACAGTCATTACAAGTCTAAATATTGCTGACATTAAAACATGATAGGTAGATAGACTATAATTTTGTAAAAATAAAAAGAATAGAAACACACAAAAAAGGACTGGACAAAGAAAGGAAACATATTTAATGACACAAATATCATAAAAAGTAAATATACCAAAATGCAAAAGGTGTTTTTTCCTGAATAATGTGTGGAGAATGTGAAATTACTTTCGCTTTTGTGACCTGCATATAATCTAGATTTTTAACCTAATTATTCTCTCATAAACACAAAATCAAAGTAGCTAAATGTTTCTCCAAAATGGAAATCTATCATTGGGTTCCAGAGAGGACTAAGGAGAAAAAGAGAAAAGAATGAGCTAATTTACCTTGAAGAGGGAAAAGCTGACCCTATAATGCAAGGTCAACTGGAAGTCTCTGACCAGGCGTTGTATTCAAATGTGAGCATCCAAAAACCAGATTCAGAAGAAATTAACTTCCGTGTTGAAAATTTGTACTTATTAAAAAGAAAAACTTCATAGACAGTGCTGGCAGTAGACTGTGGCAAGTGAGACCCTCATTACAGATACAAAATGTAAGAGAACACCAGAAAGTAGAACTCAGTGATGAAGAGAAACAAGATTTTAAGAGAATACTAAAAACATAAAAATTAATGCAAAAATTCATTATTAACCAAATATCATAAGGCAAGCTTAATGCTAGTACTGCAGTGGGATGGAAGTAATTGACTGAAGGTAGATTTTAGAATTTTCGTACTAAAGATTTTGAAGAAAAGACATTTTTTTTTAATTTTCAAAATGTCAAGCAAAACGTAAAACCAAGTATGTGTTTGTTCCCTTCAGAGATGTTGGAATAGGATAATCTTTAACTATTGCTGAGTAACTGGAATTCGGGACATATTACTAAACAAAATAAAACAAGCATTTATATAACCAGAAAGTCAATCATACTCACGCTAAGGGGAATAAAAAATAAATAAATGCATTAGGTTCTAGAGGAGAAAACAGTAAAATGAACTCGGCATTCCTGACTGCATTACTCCTCATCATCCCTCTGGAAAATGATCTGTCCAGATGAAGAGACTTGAGGACCGATGATGAGGGACAGTAGGACTGTGCCAGCTGGAAAACACCAGCTTCCTTCTGTGGGTTCCAGGTTCCTGGTCACTGAGAAAGGCAACATTTCACCCCAATTTCTATTCCAATGGATTCTGGTTGGCCAAAACTTCTAACTAAAGAATTTCCTTCTGGAGAAAGGCCATTTTGCCTGGACCTGACAACAGGTTCTGAGCAAGAGGTTAATCTGGTCCATTTCATTATTCAAGTCTTTCCAGTTGGAAGCAGTCTGGAAAAAGTTCATGGTCAGTAATTTTGAGTCTGTCAAGTACTCAGAGTTAGGAGGTAACATAAAAAGTCCAGCATTCCTTGCAAATGGTTCCTCAGATTCTGCTTCAGCGATTCCAGTGTTGGAAACTCATTATCTTAGAAGTTAGCATCCTCCCTTTTTGATAAGATACTAAGTTTACTTAGAAAAATAAAACTTGGCTTTTAAAATTACAGAAATTCTCATGGTAGGGGGAAGCCATGTATACAGAAGGGTATTAAACAGAAAAGTTAGCTTTTTCCTTCCCTACATTCTCTAGTCTAGAGGTACTCATGATTCTTGTTTTGCTGTTGTTTATTTCTGTTTGTTAAATTTTTTACTGTATAACTGTGCATTTTCTATATCACCTCAATTTTACACAAATGGAATTAGGTTGCACATACCAGTTCACTTCTAGTATTTTTCATTGAAGATTGTATTTTGGATACTTTCCATGGCAGTACTGTAGATCTGGCTCACTCTTTTCCTTTCTACTATTACATTATAGATAGATAGATAGATAGATAGATAGATAGATAGATAGATAGATAGATCGATAGATAGATAGAGATATATATTCATACACATATGTCTTCTGTTATATACATCTCCATATAGATGTCCTAACATTAATTCTATTTTTGTTATCTTTAATTCTTAGAAAATGTTATTTTCTACTGATTCAGTATCTATTTTCTCGCTACTTACCTCTCCCACATCCTCCCACCTTCTAGTTCTCCTTCAACGTGATAGTTTTTCAAATACTGAAGACCACCACTCTGTTACTGCTCACTTTCATGTTCTTGAATCCATTGTCCTAGTCAGATGAGCACAACATAACATAACATTAATGAGCATGAAATGTAATATAACCAGCTGCGTACCGAAAACTACAGAGGGGAAACAGTAAGATTTTGAAAAGTATGTTTGGTATCCCATTTTCACTTACTCCTTCCAATGGCCAGTCACTGCTTTGGACCTTGGCGATAGAAGGGAGAGGTAGGCCCTTTCCAGAGAGTGAAAAGGCTCTGAGCCAAATCAAGGAAGCAAGTGAAAAAAATTTATGTGCGAAAGTCATTTACAATGGAAGCTAAAACTCACAAAGTAAAAAATCCAGCTCCCTCTAGTATCAAAAAGAATCTCAAATTATTACTGTTCCTTGTGGTTTGAGTATTGGTTCCTTCGGCCTAGGGAGTGACCCAGGGGGAAAATAGTCTCATAAATTGCAGATTTCAAAAGTTTTGAAAGTTATTTTGTCCAAAAAGGAGTGAATCCCTCTGCCCCGAATCTCCTAGGACCATTCCTTTGAGAATACCTCTGGGGTGCTGCAAGGTAAGGAAGATGGAACCTGAGAAGGTGGTCTCAAGGGTTTCATTAGGAGCTTAGGAAGCTGATGAAGGAGATGTTTTCATTTGTTTACTGGATTGGGGGATTGTTTGGGGTTCAGATACTAAAAGTGCATTGAGCTGTAGTCAAGTAAACCACTCGAATATGAGATAAGCTTACAGCAAGAAAAACCTAAATTTAGTTTGTCAGCATTAGAGAGCATCTAGCTTCGTGAAACATATTCAGATGAATAAATTCATGGCAAGAAAAGGGCTGCAGTGGACAGGGTTTTTCTGGTCCATCTTCAACCTACAGTCAGTTTCAAGTTTCACTAAAGGACATCTCAGCTTGACTGTCTCATTGAGAACGATCCACAACCCTCACTGAAAAGAGTGGAAGATACTGTCAGCTCTTCCTTGTGCTTCTTTTGGTCCCTTCTGTGATATTCCTAGAGAGAAACTAAAACAGAAAGGGATCTTTAAGAAATTCGATTTCTGTTTCCTTATCGAATGATCTCCACAACTACAGAGACAGTGAGAGCAGCCATCTCAGCTCTACTCTGTAAACGGGGACTCAGACTAGCAATTTCAGTTCTAGATGACCATATTTCCACTCTGATTACAAAAATTATGCACCTTCACCATAGAAATCACAGAAGAGGAAAAATAAGGTCACACACATCACTTCTGATCCCTAATTTAGAATGGACATCATTAACATTTTGGTGAATAATTTTAATATTTGTATGCGTTCGTATATGCATATTGTTTACAAATGCATATATTTATGTTCATTGGTATGATTGTTGTTTCTGTAGCTGTTATGGTATGAATGCATCCATCAAAGTTCAGGCATTGGAAATTTAATCCCCCAATTCATGTATCGATTTTTTTTTAGATGTGAGGCCTTTGGGAGATAACTGGCATTAGAGCTGGTCATGACAGTGGGGATGCTGTGATGGTATCAATGGCTTTACATAAAGAGGAAGAGGGACCTGGGCTAGCCTGCCTGCTGCATCTCACCATCTGGTGCCCTCCGATTTCCACATTACAATGCAGGAAAAAGGTTCTCCCCTGGTGCTGGTGCCGCACTCTTAGACTTCCCAGCCTCCAGAGCCATGAACTAAACTAACTTGTATTCCTTATAAATTATTCAGCCTGTAATACGTTGTTATAGCAACAGAAAATGGACTTAAAACAGCAGCTTCTCTCCTTCTTAATATGAGATCATGCTATACAAGTGTTTTTATATCCAGTTGGATTCTTCTTAGTGTATTGTGAAGCATCCCCCATCAACAAGCATTTTCTCCATTATAATTTTAAATAGTTGCTTAGCCTTCTGTTATAGGAATACTCTTTATTACAGTTTGAATCAAGCTTCAAACAAGCACCACACATTGCACTTAATTGTTAAGTCTTTAAAGAGTATTTTAGTCCACCCCAGGGTTTCTCAGCAATAGCAATGCTGATATTTCAGGACTGGTAATATTTTTGTCATGTGCACATACGAGTGTGGAAGTGGTAAGAAGGAGAGGTTGCCCTGGATGTTACAATATCCATAGCACTACTCACTAGATATTACATGTTAGTAGTATTCCTCTTCCTTTTCCTACTGCATTGGAGAAAATCAAAAATAGTATCAAATATTCCCTGGGGATTGTCAAGAGTGTTCCACCATCCCTCTGTTTTTTTCTTATTTCATAAACATGTTAAGACACCAAATCAGAGTCTTAATGTCTAAGTATCATTTATTTGTTGTATCATTAAATTTGTTCTAGCTCCTATACTTCTTAGGATTTACAAGTTAATTTTAAATAATTAAAATTAAACTTATTAAGCTATATTAAACTAGCCATGCTATAAATTGTATTATAGTATATTAAACTCTAAACTATGTTCAACCCGTGCTTCGTTTAGACAGGCTGTGTATAGAATGGTGGTCCCATATGATTATATTGCCTAGTAACCGATAGCCATCTTGGTTTACATAAGTACACTACAGTGTTTGCACAATGACAAAATCATCTAATGACACGTCTCTCAGAATGTATCTCTGTCATTAAACAGTGCATAAGCATATAAAATTTGGCATAT